>PVKV010031514.1:0-20935 GCA_004027835.1 Alouatta palliata | reverse complement strand
TCCAGGCTCACTGCAACCTCTGACTTATTGTTTAACTTTGAAGTAAGATGATAAAAATCCCTCCCCAAAATAAACCCCCTCCTTGCTCAGGAACCACCTTTGTAAGCTAATAAAAGGCCAGGATTTAGGTTGTGGGAAGGGAGTGAATTCTGTTAAAACATAGACAAAGTTTCCATCATCCCTTACTGCTCAGAAGTCATGGCCAGAAGTCAGAAGATTTGTGACTTCCCCAATTACTCCTATAGATAACACCGCTATTATAGAACCCACAACTGATCTTTGAGATGTTTTTCAGACTATTGTATTCTGGCAACCAACTCACCCCATCAGACCTGTGAATTACAATTCAATCAGTCCTATGGTCCTCACCAAGGGGCAGTTTCAGCACACCGGGGCCATTCCCACACCCCTGTGATTTCACACCCAACCGATCAGCAGCACCATTTGCTAGCCCCTGCCCTCCAAATTATCCATACAATCCCTAGTCTCTGAGTTATCTGGGAGACTGATTTGAGTAATAGCTCTAGTCTGCCACCTGGCCAGCTTTGCATTAATTGACCTCTTTCTTTACTGTAATACCACAATCTCAGTGAACTGATTTTATCTCTGCAGGGGTAAGAAGGCCAGGTGAGGTGGCTTACACCTGTAACCCTAGCATTTTGGGAGGTTAAGATGGCAGTACTGCTTGAGTCCAGGAGTTCGAGACCAGCCTGGGCAACATAGCAAGCCCTCCCCATCTCGACTAAAAGTTTAAAAAGTTAGCCAGGTGTGGTGGTGCATGCCTGTAGTGCTACTGAGGTTGCTGAGGTGGGAGTACTACTTGAGTGCAGGAAGTTGAGGCTGCAGTGAGTGAGCCATGACGCCACGGCACTACAGCCTGGGCAACAGAGTGAGACCCTGTTAAAAAAAAAAAAAAGAAAAAAAAAAAAGTCTGGTTCTAGATACCCTGAGAAAAAGAAAAAAAAAAAAAAAGTCAAGTTAACATAAAGTGTTGGTAAAGATACGAGGAAATAGAGACATACACATACCACTGATAGGTGTACGAATTGCTATAATATCTTGGGAAAGCATTTTACAACTTACAGTATTGACGTGGAAATGTGTCTATCCCACAAGCCAGCAATACAGTTTTATTGCCAAGTATATTCCCTTGATTTGAACTTCCCAACCTGTGAGTGGTCAAGTGAATGAGAGGTGCTGCGAAATTGATGCCCTCAGTGCCCACGGGACCTAGGTACTCTAGCCTTTGGGCGTGTGGCCTCTGGCCATGAGGAGCCTCCTGCATACAAATACTCTATTACTGTTTCTTCTGTGAGCTGGACATGAAACAGATTGGGAAATACTGAGCTAGAGAAACTCCCTGGTGAGCACTAAGAGATGGGTTTAAAGGTATTCATGCCAGGCACGGTGGCTCACACCTGTAATCCCAGCACTGTGGGAAGCGAAGACAAGTGGATCACCTGAGGTCAGGAGTACGAGACCAGCCTGGCCAATGAGTGAAACCCTGTCTCTACTAAAAAAAAAATAAAAATAAATAAATAAAAATAAAAAAAAATTAGCCTGCTGTGGTACCATGTGCCTATAGTTCCAGCCACTTGGGAGGCTGAGGCACAAGAATCACTTGAACCCCAGTGGTGGAGGTTGCAGTGAGCCTAGATCTAGCCACTTCACTCCAGCCTGGGCAACATAGCGATACTATGTCTGAATTAGAAAAAAGTAAAAATGATATCCATTACAGCACTGCTTAAAATATCCCAAATTAGAAAAACCTAAATGTCTAGCAGCAGAAGAAGAAATAACTATACATGATGGAATACAATTCAGCAGTCATCATGAATGAACCAAATCCTGCTGGGTCTGGTGGCTCACGCCTGTAATCCCAGCACTCTGGGAGGCTGAGGCACTTGGATAGCTTGAGCCCAGGAGTTCAAGACCAGCCTGGGCAACATGACAAAACCCCATCTCTACAAAATATACAAAACTCAGCTGGGCGTAGTATCACAGCACCTTAGCCTCAGCTACTCAAGAGGCTGAGGTGGGAGGATGGCTTGAGCCGGGGATGTGGGGATTGCAGTGAGCTATGACCATGCCACAGCACTCCAGCCTCCAGACTTCTCTAGTTGCGGGTGCCAATAGAGCCTTTGTATTGTCTCAAAGAAAAAAAGAAAGAACCAAATCTAAATGTATCATTAGGGACAGATCTTAAAAACTTAATGTTGGGGACAGAGAGGAAAGTTGTAGACTATGTACAATATGATGTCATTTGTGAAAACCTTTTTTTGAGACAGACATGCACCACCACCTCCGGCTAATTTTATATTTTCAGTAGAGGCAGTATTTCTCCATGTTGGTCAGGCTGGTCTTGAACTGCCGACCTCAGGTGATCCACCCACCTTGGTCTCCCAAAGTGTTGGGATTACAGACATGAGTCACGGCGCCTGGCCGATGTGAAAAACTTTTAAAGACTCAAGCTGAAAAAACACTACTCTATGTTGTTATGGGAACATATACAAGCATGAAAAGTATTACAACAGACACAGAGAGGCTGCAGGCCAACTTGAGGAAAGTGATTTCTTTAGAAGAGGGAGAAAAGGAAATGGAATAAGGGCATAGTTTTAGCTTTATATATAACCTTTATTTTTATTTACTTATTTTTATTTATTTATTTTTGTTTTATTATTATTATTTTTTCTTGAGACAATCTCTCACTCTGTCAACCGGGTTGGAGTGCAATGGCATGATCTTGGCTCACTGCAACCTCCACCTCCCAGGTTCAAGTGATTCTCCTGTCTTCTGCACAGCCGGCTCTTCGTGAGTTACCCTTTATCCACTGCGATTTCCCTGTCTTGATGAATCTGCTCTGTCTAGGCAGGGGACAAGGTGAAGCCACTGGGTGGTTACAGCCCCAGAGTTGAGTCCGCAGGTAGACAGAACAGTACTCATATCAGCAGCAGCCATTCAGTGGGCTGCTTTTCCGAGTCGGATGCTGTGCTGGGTGTTTTGTTTACACATCTCTTTGCATCCCCGGAACCGAGTCTGTGGGTTTGGGATCATCCCCTCAGAAGGTAACTAGGTTCAAGGCAACAAAATAACTGGCTCAGGATCACAGAGCAGTCACGTGAGAGGCTGGGGTGGCAGCCATGTGGCAGAGCTGAAATTCAAACCCAGGCCAGTCTGATCCCAAACCAGGGCTCATTACCCACCACAGTTGTGTCTCTGAAGCTTCATTCAATCTTCGCATTTTTTAATTTTTTTTATTTTTGGACAGAGTCTCACTCTGTCGCCCAGGCTGGAGTGCAATGGTGCAATCTTGGCTCACTGCAACCTCCCCTGCCTGGGTTCAAGCATGCTCCTGTCTCAACCTCCTGAGTAGCTGGGATTATAGGTGTATGCCATCATGCCTGGCTAATTTTTATATTTTTAGTAGAGATGGAGTTTCATCATATCAGTCAGGCTGGTCTCGAACTCCTGACCTCAGGTAATCCACTGGCCTCGGCCTCCCAAAGTGCTGGGATTACAGGTGTGAGCCACCACACCTGGCCTGTCTTCACATTTTTGCCATTGGCATTTATCATCTGTGCTGTTATTTACTTACTGCCTTTTTTTCAAACTGACACCCTTTTATAATTGAACTAATGTACTTTAAAAGGAAACTTTATTTCTATAATAAATGAGAAACAAGTGTCTCTTACTATGAAAATAAGGTCATTTCAAAAACATAAACACAAGAAACAAAATATTATAACATTAAAGCTAGATACTATTACCTGCTGAGGCCCTCTCTTTGTTCAAAACGGAGATTAGAAAACCTTGGAGATGTGTTAAAGATATAATAAGGCTGGGCGAAGTAGCTTACTCCTGTAATCTTAGCACTTTGAGGGGTTGAGGTGGGTGGATCACCTGAGGTCAGGAGTTCAAGACCAGCCTGGCCAACATGACAAAACCCCGTCTCTACTAAAAATACAAAAATTAACTGGGCATGGTGGCATGCACCTGTAATCCCAGCTACTTAGAAGGCTGATGCAGGAGGATCACTTAAACTTGGGAGATGGAGGTTGCAGTGAGCTGAGATCACACCACGGCACTCCAGTCTGGGTAACAGAGGGAGACTTTGTCTCAAAAACAAAACAAAATATGTTCAAAAGAAACAAAATACATTTAGGCCAGATACTATTACCTACTGAGGCCCTCTATGTTCAAAATGGCGATTAGAAAACCTTGGAGATGTGTTAAAGATATAATAGACAATGAGATGGTGTGTACTTGTAGTCCTAGCTACCTGAAAGGCTGAGGCAGTGAGCTATGATGGCACCACTGTACTCCAGTCTGGGGAACATAGTGAGACCCTGCTTCAAAAATAAATAAATAAGCAGGGTGCAGTAGCTCATGCCTGTAATCTCAGCACTTTGGGAAGCTGGAGTGGGTGGATCACTTGAGGCCAGGAGTTTGAGATCAGCCTAACCACCAAGGTGAAACCCCCATCTCTACTAAAAATACAAAAAACAAAACAAAACAAAAAAAACCCCCAGATGTGGTGGTGTGTGCTTGTAATCCCAGCTACTCAGGAGGTTGAAGTAGGAGAATCGCTTGAACCCGGGAGGTAGATGTTTCAATGAGCTGAGATCGCTCCAGCGCACTCCAGCCTGGGTGACAGAGTGAGACTCTCTCTCAGACAAACAAACAAAAACTGGAATTCTGCTGAGCACAGGGAATGTGAAAGGCCCTAGATTTTGAGATAGCCTGAGGGGAAAGGGCAGCTATGCCCTCTCCTCCTTCCACTCAGCCCATGGGTTCTGTGTTCGTACAGAGTGGAGGGCAGAAACCCCTACATTATTTAAAGGGTTTTTCTCTCTATCTGTCTCATTTCTGTCTCTTTCTTTCTCTCTCTGCCTTTCTCACATTCAAACCTTCATAGTTGCATTTACCAAGTTAAATACAGGGATACTATGATTCCACTGTGTGTAGCTTGTCAAAGCATCCCCTCATAATCTGTTTTATCCTGTGGCTTCTACAAAACAAAACAAAAACCCAGAGGGCTGGGCACAGTGGCTCATACCTACAATCCCAGCACTTTGGGAGGCTGAGGCAGGAGGATCACTTGAACCCAGGAGTTTGAGACTAGCCTGGGCAACACAGAGAGACCTTTGCCTCTACCAAAAAAAAAAAAAAATTGTTGGACATGATGATGCATGCCTGACTTCCCAGCTACTTAGAAGGCTGAGGCAGGAGGATTGCTTGAGCCTAGGAGGTCAAGGTTCCAGTGAGTCAAGATCGCACCACTGCACTCCAGCCTGCGTGGCAGTGAGACTGTCTAAAAAGCGAAACAAAACCAAACAAAAAAACCCACTGAATGGGAGAAAAATATATGCAAATCATGTATTTAATAAGGAGCTAATATTCAGAATATACAAAGAACAACTCAATAACAAAAACTAAGTAACCAAGGAGGCCAGGTGTGGTAGCTCACACCGTAATCCCAGCATTTTGGGAGGCCGAGGTGGTCGGATCGCTTGAGGTCAGGAGTTCAAGACTAGCCTGACCAACATGGTAAAATCCCATCTCTACTAAAAACACAAAAATTAGCTGGGCATGGTGACACACGCCTGTTAAACTCAGCTATTCGGGAGGTTGAGGCAAGAGAATCCTTTGAACCTTGGAGACAGAGGTTATAGCGAGCCGAGACCGTGCCACTGCACTCCAGATTAGGCAACAAGAGCAAAAACTCCATCTCAAAAACAAAGCAAAACAAAAAAATCAAAGAAGGCAGAAGGCTTTCAACACTGCCTCCCCAACTTATTTTGTGTATGTATGTATGTATGTATGTATTTATTTTTAAGACAGAGTCTGGCTCTGTTGCCCAGGCTGGAGTACAGTGGAGTGATCTCAGCTCACTGCAACCCTCACCTCCCGAATTCAAACGATTCTCCTGTATCAGCCTCCTGAGTAGCTGGTATTACAGGTGCACACCACCACATCCAGCTAATTTTTGTATTTTTAGTAGAGATGGGGTTTCACCATGTTGATCAGGCTAGTCTTGAACTCCTGACCTCGTGATCCGCCTGCCTCAGCCTCCCAAAGTGCCAGGATTATAGGTGTGAGCCACGGCGCCCAGCCTATGTATTTCTTTATTAAAAGACAGGGTCTTCCTCTGTTGCCCAGGCTGGAGTACACTGATGCAATCATAGCTCACAGCAGCCTGCAATTCCTGGACTGAAGCCATCCTCCTGCCTCACTCTCCTGAATAGCTAGGATTATAGATTCCTGCCACCATGCCCAGCCAGAGTACATTATTGAAGGTACCACTGCTTAGAGTGGTTATTGTTGACATTGTTTATAAATTACTTCCTGCATAAGTAATATATGTAAATTTTTTTTTTTTTTTTAATAGATGGGGTTTCACCATGTTGATCAGGCTGGTCTTGAACTCCCAACCTCAGGTGATCCGCCTGCCTTGGCCTCCAAAGTGCTTGGATTACAGACGTGAGCCACCACGCCCGGCCATAATATATGTAAATCTTAAGCAAAGTTCACAATTACAGTATAATCACCTTATGAATACTTTGATGAATCATATTATTCTCTGTGGCAATAACCTCAATTAATGTCATTATTATTCAGCTCTGTGATGAGGCTGAAATTTTGATGTATTTGATTTTCTCAGCCATCTTCATTTGATCCCATGCCATGCTATGGTTTTGCTAGATTTTTTTTCTAAGCCCACCAGTTTCATAATGTTCACAGTAACCATGACAATAATATAAAATATTCTACTTTTTATATATAAAAACATCAGCATAGAGTAAGGATTGGGAATGGTGGCCCACGCCTGTAATCCTTGCACTTTGGAAGGCCAAAGTGGGAAGATTGCTTGAGGCCAGGAGTTTGAAACCAACTTGGGCAATATAGCAAGACCCCATCTCTCTCTTTCTCTCTCTCTCTCTCAAAAAAAAAACAAAAAAAGATATACAATAAGAAAATTAAAATTAGCTTGGGTTGAGAAAACATCAGTCATCCTGGAATAACAAAGACAGATAAAGCAAGTTGTAAAGCTAATCCCACAACTGTAAAGGGTCCTAATGACCCCCTTCTTTAGTGAGTCTGCCTTTTTACTCATTGAAGAAATTTCTTCTATAACATCTACTGTAAATGGGTCAGGTACGGTGGCTCACGCCTGTAATCCCAGCACTTTGGGAGGCCAAGGCAGGGAGATCAGCTGATGTCAGGAGTTCGAGACCAGCCTGACCAACATGGTGAAACCCTGTCTCTACTAAAAATACAAAAATTAGCCAAGCACAATGGCAAGCACCTTAGTCCCAGCTACTTGGGAGGCTGAGGCTTGAAACTCACTTGAACCTGGGAGGTGGAAGTTGCAGTGAGCCGAGATTGTGCCACTGCACCCCAGCCTGGGTGACATAGCAAGACTCTGTCATATGCACACATAAAAATTATTTTGTTGTAAATATATATACATAATATATATAGAAGTACCACCTTTTGTTATCTATTCATCCATCAGTGGACATTTGGGTTGTTTCTACCTTTTGGCTATTGCGAATAAACATTTGGCTATTGCCATCAACATTGGTATAAAAATATCTGTTTCAGTCCCTGCTTTCAATTCTTTTGTGTATATACCGGAAAGCAAAATTGCTGAATCATATAGTAATTCTCGGTTTAAGTTTGTTGAGGAATTGTCATATGGTTGTCCACAGTGCCTGCATTGTTTTATATTCCTGTGCTAGTGCACAAAGTTTCCAATAATTTCTCCAAATCATCACCAACACTTGCCGTTTTCTGCTATTGATTTTTTAAAATAGAGATGGGGTCTCACTGTGTTATCCAGGCTGGTCTCAAACTCCTAGCCTCAAGCAATCCTCCAGCCTCAGCCTCCCAAAGTGCTGCGATGACAGGTGTGAGCCATCATGCCCAGCCCAGTTTGTTTTGTTTTTTGAGACGGCATCTCACTCTGTCGCCCAGGCTGGAGTGCAGTGGTGTGATCTCAGCTCACTGCAGCCTCCGCCTCCCAGGTTCAAGTGATTCTCCTGCCTCAGCCTCCCAGGGAGCTGGGACTACAGGCCCACATCACTGCACCCGACTAATTTTTGTATTTTTAGTAGAGACAGGGTTTCACCATGTTGGCCAGTCTGGTCTTTAACTCCTGACCTCAGACGATCCACCTGCCTTGGCCTCCCAGGGTGATGGGATTACGGTGTGAGCCACATTGCCTAATCCCTGTTTGCTTTTTAAGTAACAGCCATCCTAATGGTTATAAAGTGGTATCTCAATGTGGTTTTGTTTATAGTTCCCTAACAATTAGTGATTTTGTACATCTTTTCATGGGCTTTTGGCGTTCATATTAATATATCTTTGAGAATATCTATTCAAGTTTTGATTCTAGATTCCACCCTCAGCCTGGTATGGTGGCTAATGCCTGTAATCCCAGCACATTGGGAGGCTGAGGCAGGTAGATCACTTGAGGTCAGGAGTTGAGACCTGCCTGGCCAAGATGGCGAAACCCTGTCTCTACTAAAAATACAAAAATTAGCCGGGCGTGATGGCATGTGTCTGTAATCCCAGCTACTTGGGAGGCTAAAGTATGAGAATCGTTTGAACCCAGGGAGGCAGAGGTTGCAATGTACTCCAGCCTGGGCAACAGAGTGAGACTTTGTCTCCAATCAATCAGTCAATCGACCAATCAATCAATTCCACCTTCTTCCTCCCAAATTTGTTGATACCTCAGAGGATCTAGTTTTGTGCCATTTTTACACATAACTATGTAGCACTGCATTGTTTTGAAGTTCTACTTGATAACATGATGATGAACATTTTTGTAACCAAACCTTTGAAGACTTCCTTAATTCTGTAAAATAAATTTCTGGATGTGAACTTCTGGATCAAAGAATATACATACACACACATACATATATATATGTATTTAGACAGGATCTTGCTTTGTCACCCAGGCTAGAGTATACTGGAACAATCATGGCTCACTGCAGCCTTGACCTCCTGGGCTCAGGTGATCCTCTGAGCTCAGCTGCTGCTTTTTTTTTTTTTTTTTTTTCAAATTTATCATTTATTTGTTTATTTATCTAATTTTTGAGTCAAAGTCTTGCTCTTGTCCCCCTGGCTGTAATGCATTGGTGGGATCTCAGCTCACTGCACCCTCTGCCTCCTGGGTTCAAGCAAATCTCCTGCCTCTACCTCCTGAGTAGCTGGGATTATAGACACCTGCCACCATGTCCAGCTTATTTTTGTATTTTTAGTGGAGATGGAGTTTCACCATGTTGGCCAGGCTGCTCTCGAATTCCTGACCTCAGGTGATCTACCTGCCTTGGCTTCCCAAAGTTCTGGGATTGCAGGCATGAGCCACTGCACCTGACAACCTCAGCTTCTTGAGTAGCTGGGACTGTAAGTATGCACCAGCATGTCTGGCTAATTTTTTTTTTTTTTTTTTTTTTTTGTAGAGACAGGGTCTCTCTATGTTGCCCAGGCTGCTCTCCAACTCCTGGGATCCTCCTGCCTCGGCCTCCCAAAATGCTGGGATTACAGGCATGAGCCACGGAGCCCAGCCAAGAATATCTATTTTTTGGAGCCTTTTCATTCACATTGCTGAATGCCCCTCGGAGTGGTGATACTGCTTATATTGCCACTTGAGTTGTAAGAGAGAAAGATAGTATTATATTAGTGCTTAGAAACACATTTTATGCCTTTACCCACTATAAATTACAACCTATTTCTTTGGGGTTTAAATTGCTTTTGTCAGATAAGTCAGGCTGGTAGGTGCTAATCTTTGTGGCTGTGACTAAACATTGCTAACGTCACTAAGCTAATGGCAGCAGTATCAGATTGAGAGTGGGATGGCCTTTAATTTCCAGCCGGGTGATTAAAGTCTGTTTATAATTGCCTAGCAGAAAGACTGGCTGATTTCCAATTAGCAAACCAGATGAATAGTACTCATTTGAAATTTTTTGTTTGTGTACAGTCAACTTAGTGTTTCCATATTTCAGTTTCTAATGAAACATAAATTTGGAGAATGATAATTTGCCTGATAGTTTCTTTTTTTTTTCCTTTTCTTTTTTTTCTTTTTTTGAGACAGTCTCGCTCTGTCGCCAGGCTAGAGTGCAGTGGTGCGATCTCGGCTCACTACAACCTCCGCCTTCTGGGTTCAAGCAATTCCCCTGCCTCAGGCTCCCGAGTAGCTGGGACTACAGGTGCGCACCACCATGCCCAGCTAATTTCTGTATTTTAGTAGAGATGGGGTTTCACCATGTTGGCCAGGATGGTCTCGATCTCTTGACCTCATGATCCACCCGCCTCGGCCTCCCAAAGTGCTGAGATTACAGGTGTGAGCCACCGCACCTGGCCAATAATTTGCCTGATAGTTTCTGACACTTCCTGGACAAATCTTTGCACTGTTGTTATTTATTTATTTATTTATTTATTTATTTATTTTTATTATTTTTTTTTAGACTGACTTTGTTCTTTCACCCAGGGTGGAGTCCAATGGTGTGATCTTGGCTCACTGCAACCTCTGCTCTGGGTTTCAAGCAGAGGTTTTCAATCCCTCCTGAGTAGCTGGGATTACAGGTGTGCACGACCATGCCCAGCTAATGTTTTTATTTTTAGTAGAGACAAAGTTTCACCATATTGCCCAGGCCGGCCTCAAACTCCTGGGCTCAAGTGATGCTCCCACCTTGGCCTCCCAAAGTGCTGGGATTACAGGCCTGAGACACCACACGCACGACTGAGAAGTCACTTTCACTGCTGTGAGCTGCATTGCCTGGTGTTGGGGGAGGGCTAGTAATCCAAGAATGTCTCTAGGTCACATGCCACCCTAGTTCTCTGGCTCTGAGCCCAGCCCAGCGCTAGGAGTTGCTTAGGAATTACAGTTCTGTGTCCTAGACCGCCTTTCAAGTTCATCTAAGACACCAAAGCACTTTGGCCCGTGGTCATTCGACTTCCATAGAAACTCAAGGGATGGTCCCGGAGCAGTGGCTCACACCTGTAATCCCAGCACTTTGGAAGGCTGAGGTGGGTGGATCACCTGAGGTCGGGAGTTCAAGACCAGCCTGACCAACGTGGAAAAACCCCATCTCTACTGAAAATACAGAATTAGCCGGGTGTGGTGGTGCATGCCTGTAATCTCAGCTACTCGGGAGGCTGAGGCAGGAAAATCACTTGAACCCGGGAGGTGAAGGGTATGGTGAGCCGAGATCGTACCGTTGCACTCTAGCCTGGGCAACAAGAGTGAAACTCTGTCTCAAAAAAAAAAAAAAAAAGAAAGGGATGGATGATTCCTCTCTGGCTAGGGTTGTTCCAAATGTTCCCTCCAGGATGTGTGAGTGCTGGCTGAGCCCAGCGTGGCTTTATTCTCTACTGTGACAGGGCAGCACTGAATTCAATGTGAATTTCCCCAGTCACTCTACTCTCCCTCCCTCAAGTGCACAGACTCTGCACTGCAGAGCTGCTGCTGGGGGATAGGAGAAGGGTGGCATTGGCAGTTCTCTCTCACCCTCTTCAGTCCCTCCCTCAGCAATATGAAGTTAAAACCAGAGACTAAGGTTGGGCGTGGTGGCTCATGCCTGTAATCCCAGCACTTTGGGAGGCCGAGGCAGGTGGACACGAGGTCAGGAGTTCAAGACCCACCTGGCCAACGTGGTGAAACCCCATCTCTACTAAAAATGCAAAAAAACTAGCCAGGTTTGGTGGCGCATGCCTGTAATCCCAGCTACTCAGGAGGCTGAGGCAGGAGAATCTCTTGAACCTGGGAGGTAGAGGTTGCAGTGAGCCAAGATTGCACCACTGCACTCCAGCCTGGGCAACAGAGCATGTCTTAGTTTCAGAAAAACAACACACACACACAAAAAAAAAAAAAAACACAAAAAACCAGAGAGTTTGATTGCTGTTGGTTCCTGTGACAGTGCTTTTCTGTGTACAGGTAGTTGTTAACATTTGGTGTTCTTGAAGAGAACATGAATGGTGCAGGCTTCTATTCCATCATCTTGCTTTACCTCCACTCACATTCCAGGAATAGATGTTTCTAAGAGTGGGACCCAGAGGTTACTGGGCATACATCTACAGCATATAGTTGGCTTTCTGGCTTCTAGGGCAGTTGGGGACACCAGTTTCTTTCTCTCTTTCTCTTTCTTCTTTCTTCTCTCTCTCTTTCTTTTATTTATTTATTTTTTATTGCATTTTAGGTTTTGGGGTACATGTGAAGAACATGCAAGATTGTTGCATAGGTATACACATGGCAGTGTGATTTGCTGCCTTCTTCCCCATCACCTATATCTGGCATTTCTCCCCATACTATCTCTCCCCAACTCCCCACACCCCGCTGTCCTTCCCCTTCCCCCCACTTTCTTTCTTTCTTTGTCTTTTCTTTCTCTCTCTCTCTCTTTCTTTCTTTCTTTTTTGAGATAGAGTCTGGCTCTGTCGCCCAGGCTGGAGTGCAGTGGTGAGATCTCAGCTCACTGCAACCTCCGCCTCCCAGGTTCAAGCAATTCTCCTGCCTCAGTCTCCCAAGTAGCTGGGATTACAGGTGCCTGCCACCATGCCCAGCTAATTTTTGTATTTTTAGTAGAGATGGTGTTTCGCCATGTTGGCCAGGCTGGTCTCAAACTCCTGACCTCCAGTGATCTGCCGGCCTTGGCCTCCCAAAGTGCTGTATTTACAGGCATGAGCCACTGCGCCCAGCCAGGGGTCACCAGTTTCAATTCAAGTTTCCCCAACAGTTCACCAGGTCTCAGGCAGCTTTTTCGGCTCTGGTTGAGTCATTTGTCAGATGAAGGCATCACCAGAGCTCCCTCTCCAGCTGGGTAAATGAGAGCTATACATAAGAAAGTTGAGGTTCTGCCTGGAACCAGAATTCTTATGACAGAGAGGACACCAATGACGGCCAAAGCCTGTCAGTCTTCCTCTTTGCAGACTTCCAGGCCTGGTTTCTGCTGACCTGTGTATCTTGGCACATTGAAAGGGAACGCTGCCTTCCAGGGGCCTCCAACATAGATCAGCAAACTCATTGTGTCCGCAGCAGAGCTACGGCTCTTGTTTTTCAGAAAGGAGGGTACCAGCCTCAGGGCCATGTGGCTCCCAGTGGAGAAGCACACTTTATGCTATGCGTCTCTAAAATGGAGATCATAACAGAACCTTTTGCATAAGGCTATGATGAAGATTAAAGGGTACCACATAGCAATAGCATTTATCACAGTGCCTAGTGTATGCTAGCCACTCAAGAAGTGTTTGTTGAATGAAAATGCCCCATGACATAGTTCTAGAAGGGGGACTACTTTGCCATTTTGCCCATGTGAGATAATATTCTTGATTGAATGATATGAAATGCTTTCTTTGCATGAATTGTGATTGTCATATGATACACCTGTATGTATGTATGTATGTATGTATGTATTTAGTTTTGAGATAGAGTCTCACTCTGTGGCCCAGGCTGGAGTGCATTGGCATGATCTCAGTTCCCTGTAACCTCCACTTCCCAGGTTTAAGTGATTCTCCTGCCTCAGCCTCGTGAGTGGCTGCAATTACAGGCACAGGCCACCACACCAGCTAATTTTTCTATTGTTTTTAGTAGAGATGGGGTTTTGTCATGTTCACCAGGCTGGTCTCAAACTCCTGACACCAGGTGACCCACCTTGCTGCTGAGTAGCTGGAATTACAGGCATGAGCCACCGCGCCTGGCCCTGGTACACCTCTTTTTGGTATGTCATATGATATACCTCCATCAGGGTGGTGAATTGCAATGACGGATTTTCTTTTTTAGAGTCTCGCTCTGTCGCCTGGCTGGAGTGCAGTGGCACGATCTCAGCTTACTGCCACCTCTGCCTCCTGGGTTGAATCAATTCTCCCACCTCAAGTAACAGGGACTTGGGACTATAGGTACACACCACTACACCCTGCTAAATTTTGTATTTTTAATGGAGATGGGGTTTCATCATGTTGCCCAGCCTGATCTCAAACTCCTGGGCTCAAGAAATCTGCCTGCTTTGGCCTCCTAAAGTCTTGGGATTACAGGCGGGAGCCACTGTGCCTGATGATACATTTTCTTATGTTGAACCATCCTTGCATTCCTGGGATAAGCCCTGCTTGATCATGATTGTTACGGTTTGAATTGTGTCCCCCAAAAAGATGTGTTGAAGTCCTACACCCAGGTGCCCATGAATGTGACCCTATTTGGAAATAGTCTTTGAAGATGTAGTCAAGATGAGGTAATTAGGGTGGGTTATAATTAACCTATGACTGGTGTCCTTATGAGAAGGGGAAAACACCATGTGAAGGCAGATATACACAAGGGAAGAACAGCATGTGACAAGGGAGTCCGAGATTGAGATATGGCAGCTGCAAACTGAAGAACGCCAAGGATTGCTAGTAAACCACCAGCACCTAGGAAGAGGCAAGGAGGGATTCTTCCCAATAGATTTCAGAGAATGCATGGCCCTGCTGCCGTTTTGATTTCAGACTTCTAACTTTCACAACCCTGAGACGATAAATAAATTTCCATTGTTTTAAGCCACCCAGTTTGTGGCACTTTATTAGATCAGTCCTAGGTAACTAATATAGTGATACACTATTTTCTTATCCATTTGGATTCAGTTAGCCAACATTTTATTTAGAATTTTGGCCTCTACATTTGAAAGTGAAATGCATCTATAATTGTATTTATCTTATCTGGTTTTGGAGTCAAGATTACACTGATGTCATCTTGTATTAGGGTTCTCCAGAGGGACAGACATATGGGATACTTGTATATAGAAAGGAAGTTTATTAGGGAGAATTAACTCAGATGATCACAAGGTGAAGTCCCATGATAGGCCATCTGCAAACTGGTGAAGAAAGAATCCACTAGGGGTTCAGTATGAGGACAAAAGCCTCAAAAGCAGGAAAGCCAACAGTGCAGCCTTCAGTCTGTGGCTGAAGGCCCAAGAGTCTCTGGGAAACCACTGGTGTAAGTCCAGGAGTCCACAGGCCAAAGATCCTGGAGTCTGATATCCAAGGGTGGGAGGAGTGGGAGAAAGCGTCCAGCCTTGGAGAAAGACTGGAAGACTGAGCAAGCCAGCTTATCCCATCTTCCTCTGCCTGCTTTGTTCTACCCATGATCCCAGCCTATCAGATGGTGGCCACCCACATTGAGGGTGGTCTTCCTCTCCCAGTCCACTGATTCAAAAGTCAATATCCTTTGGCAACACCCTCACAAACATACCCAGAAACAATTCTTTACCAGCTACGTAGGCATCCTTCAATCTAATCAAGGTGACTCCTAATATTAACCATCAGAAATCTGGACTGCTTTACTTTTTTTTGTTTTTTAGAGTTGGGGTCTTCCTCTGTTGCTCAGGCTGGAGTCCAGTGGTGCAATCATAGCTCACTGCAGCCCTGAAATTCACCTCAGTCTTGAAACTCCTGGGATCAAGCCATCATCCCACTTCGGCTTCCTGAATAGCTGGGGTTACAGGCATGAGCCACTGTGCCTGGATCTGGACAGCTTTAGAATCCATTTGAGGCCAGACGCGGTGGCTCACACCTGCAATCCCAGAACTTTGGGAGGCTGAGGTGGGTGGATCACCTGAAGTCAGGAGTTCAAGACCAGCCTGGCCAACATGGTGAAACCTCGTCTCTACCAAAAATACAAAAATTAGCTGGGCGTGGTGGTGGGCGCCTGTAATCCCAGCTACTCAGGAGGCTGAGGCAGGGAAATCACTTGAACCCTGGAAGTGGAGGTTGCAGTGAGCCGAGATCACGCCGTTGAACTCCAGCCTGGGCAACAAGAGCAAAACTCCATCTCAAAAAGAAAAGAATCCATTTGTAAACCATCTGGGTCCATGGGCCCAGGCTTTTTTAGGAGAGAGAGGTCTTGGTTACTCTTCAGTTTCTTTAATATGTATCAGTTTATTTTAGCACTCTGTTCCTTTTTCGTGCCTATTTCTAGGAATTCATCTATTTCCTAAGTCATTGATTGTAACGGTTGCTGTAGATCTACGTGAAATATAAAATTGTCTAAGAAACACCCTCCATCCTGCATCTCAGGGCCTGTGAAAATCCAGCATCCTCTCCTTGATCTCTGCTTCTTCCCAGGAGGTTTATATTTTCCTGGCCTTCCATGCCTCTTGGGCTCTGGTTTATAATGGTCTGTGTCTTTCTCATACCATGTTAAAATCAATGTGAATTCAATCTCTTCTATAGTTTCCACACCAACCAAGAGGAGATGTTGGGGGAAATTGTGGAGTCAAGTCACATCATAGAATACACGCCTTTCCGTCATCTTACTGGCTCCTTTTTTTTTTTTTTTGGAGACAGAATCTTGCTCTGTCACTCAGGTTGGAGTGCAATAGTGCAATCACAGTTTCCTGTAGCTTCAAACCTCTAAGCTTACTTGATCCTCCCATCTTGATCACCAGAGTAGCTGGGACTAGAGGCGTGTGCCACCATGCCTGGCTAATTAAAACAAAATTATTTCTTTTTGAGACGGAGTTTTGCTCTTGTTGCCCAGGCTGGAGTGTAATGGCACCATCTTGGCTCACTGCAACCTCCACCTCCCCAGTTCAAGCGATTCTGCTGCTTCAGCCTCCCAAGTAGCTGGGATTACAGGCATGTGCTGCTACGCCTGGCTAATTCTGTATTTTTTAGTAGGGATGGGGTTTACTCCATGTTGTTCAGGCTGGTCTTGAACTCCTGACCTCAGGTGATCCACTGCCTCGGCTTCCCAAAGTGCTGGGATTACAGGTGTGAGCCATCGTGCCTGGCCTAATTTTTAAATTTTGTATAGAGACAAAGTCTCACCTCTTGCCCAGACTGGTCTTGAACTCCTGGACTCAAGCAACTCAAGCAATCCCTCTACCTCAGCTTCCCGAAGTGTTGGGACTGCAGGTGGGAGCCACCATGCCCAGAGGTACTGCTTCTTACCTCTTTTTCTCCTCTCATCTTGCCCTCATTCTCTCCCTTTAGGGTTCCCCCTGGGAGCCCAACTTATCTTTCTATTCTTCTGGTTCACCCTCCTTTGAAGCTTTGGTCCCATAGGACCCGAAGGCCTAAAAAGGAAGAGGAGGCTCATTTTCTAGTCCAAGCGTTAACTTGCCATCTTTATAAACAAAGATAATTCTCTCCCTTGAAGGGATTCTTATTTCGCTGTTAAAGTAATATACCTTATTGTATCTCTCTATCAACATTTGGGCTATTTAGATTTTATTTTAAAAAACAAGGAAAAGGTAAATGGAGAGCGACTGAACCCATCCAATGGAATGAGAACTCTATAATGTTAATAAAAAGGCACACCACAGGTTACAGATTCTATACAATGGGATTCATTCAGATGTCAATTTCCTGTTCTTTCTACAAAGGAACTATTCATATTAAAAATTTCTTAGCTCTAGCTAATAAATAATACTCCGCATTATGGTTAAATTTAGTGTTCTTTTAAAAAATTCCAATTTTAGCTCATTCCCTTTTCTGTACCATCCTCTCTCTCTCTCTTTTTTGAGATGGAATCTGGCTCTTGTTGCCCAGGCTGGAGTGCAATGGCATGATCTCAGCTCACCGCAACCTCCTCCTCCCGAGTTCAAGCGATCCTCCTGCCTCAGCCTCTCAAGCAGCTGGGATTACAGGCATGAGATACCACACCCGGCTAATTTTGTATTTTTAGTAGAGATGGGTTTCACCATGTTGGTCAGGCTGGTCTCAAACTCCTGACCTCAGGCAATCCTCCCACCTTGGCCTTTCAAAGTGCTGAGATTACAGGCGTGAGCCGCCACATTGGGGCTCTTTTTTTTTTTTTTAGAGATGAGATATTGTTCTGTGGCTCAGGCTGGAGTGCAGAAGAATGATCACAGTTTACTGCAACTTCAAACTCCTGGGCTCAAATGATCCTCCCACCTCAGCCTCACAAAGTGCTGGGATTACAGCCGTGGGCCACTGCTCCCAGTCATTGAACTTTCTTCTTATTCCTTGATGTCTCTGCTGAAGTTAGTTGCCTCCTTTTATCAAGTTCTTTGTCCTGTTCAAACTGAGTTCTTTGTCTTCACCATAGCAAACATGCAAAATTGCCTCTAAAATGCTCAGTCTCTGTCCCAGAATTGATAAGGAAGATTGCCTCGCTCCATAATGCTCCGTGATGCTCAATAAAATGCAAGTAACCCAAAACCCAGCTCAAGCTGGATTAGGCAATACAAAGCCATACAAAAAATATGTATATTTTTTTTGAGATGGAGTTTCGCTCTTGTTGCCCAAACTGGAGTGCAATTGCGAGATCTCCGCTCACTGCAACATCTGCCTCCCAAGTTCAAGCAATTCTCCTGCCTCAGCCTCCTAAGTAGCTGGGATTATAGGCATGCACCCCCACACCTGGCTAATTTTTTTGTATTTTTAGTAGAAACGGGGTTTCATCATGTTAGCAGGGCTGGTCTTGAAATCCCGACCTCAGGTTATCCACCCACCTCGGCCTCCCAAAGTGCTGGGATTACAGGCGTGAGCCGCTGCACCCGGCAATACAAAGGATCTATTTGTGCCTGCAACTAAAGAAGTCCGGGGGTTGGACTGACTTCATGTACTGTTTCATCAGGGATCTGATCCTGCTTTCGTACAGTGTTCTGAGCTCTGCCCTCCTCTGAGTCAGCTCCATCCTAGGATGGTGGGAAGATCCCGAACCCCACGTCACTTTAGAAGAAGCTGTTTCTTCATGCCTTGCTCTTGAGAGTGAGGAAGTGCTTCCTGAAAAGATGCTAAGCAGGTACGATGGCTCATACCTGTAATCCCAGGGTTTTGGGAGGCCAAGGTGGGCATCACTTGAGGCCAGGAGTTTGAGAGCAGCCTGGACTACATAGTGAGACCTCTCCTCTACAAAAAATAAAAATTAGCTAGGCATAGTAGCACACACCTGTAGTCCCAGCTACTCAGGAGCCAAAGTGGGAGGCTCACTTAAGCCTAGCAGTTTGAGGCTGCAGTGAGCTATGATTGCATCACTGCCCTCCAGCCTGGACAATATTGTGAGACCTTGCCTCTCAAAAAAATGTAAAAATAAATAAATAGAAAAAAAAACAAAAATTCTAAACAACATTCATCATTATAGAAATGCAAATTAAAACACAATGAGGCCAGTTGTGGTGGCTCATGCCTGTAATCCTAACACTTTGGGAAGCTGGGATAGGAGGATCCCTTGAGGCTGAGTGTTTGAAACCTGCCTGGGCAACACGTGAGACTCCCGTGTCTACAAAAAAGTAGAAAATCAGCCAGGCACAGTGGTATGCACCTGTAGTCCTAGCCTTAGGAGGCTGAGGCTGAGGTGGGGACATAGCTTTAGCCCAGAAGTTCGAGGGGCTACTGTGAACTATGATTGTGCCACTATACTCCAGCCTGTGTGACAGAATGAGACCCTGTCTTAAAAAAAAAGCAATGCATAATGAGATACCATTTCATATCCACTAGGATGACTAATGCTCAAAAAGAGAATTATAAGTGGTGAGGATATGGAGAAATATATTCTCACCACTTATATACACATTGCTGGTAGGAAAGTAAAATGGGGCCTGCCACTTTGGAAAAAAACAGTTGGGAAGTTTAATGAAAATATAAACACAAATTGATCCAGCAATTTCATTCCTAGGTATTTCTGACTGAGAGGAATGAAAGCATATGTTTACACAAAGTAACATAAACTTGCCTCCCGAGTAGCTCGGACTACAGGCATGCACCACCACACCCCGCTGATTTTTGTATTTTTAGTATCATGGGTTAATAAAACATAGGGTTTTCCCATGTTGGCCAGGATTGTCTCCAACTCCTGACCTCAGGTGATTCACCCACCTCGGCCTGCCAAAGTGCTGGGATTACAGGCATGAGCCACCACTCCCAGCCTATATTTTTAAATTAAACAATTTTTTTTGTGTGTGTTCTGATGGGGTCTCACCATGTTGCCCAGGCAGATCTTGAACTCCTGGGCTCAGGCAATCCTCCTGCCTCAGCCTCCCAAGGTGCTGGAAGGTGTGAGCCACCTTGCCCAGTCAATGAGGTGTGTATGTGTGTTTGTGTGTGTATACATACACATATGTACATACACACACATATATATTTTAAAGAATGATCTTCATCAGAAATTCTAGATGAAAAAAGTAAATAAAAATTTTAAAAAGAGAATAAGGAAATGTTTTCCAAAATATCTCTGATAAATCAACTCTTGTGTTTTATTGGCCCAAGGCATGGCATGGGGACTGGCTTGCACTGACTGGCTTCATCCCGGGTTCTGGTCGTGGGAGGTAGGGCTGTCATCAGTACCCATGAAGCAGTGGGCTGTGGGTAGGCCCCATTACCTAATCAAAAATCAGGGTATTGCAAGAAAGTGGAAGTGGATACTAGGTGGACAACCACCAAGGTATCAACCACTAAGTGGCCACCAAGACTGGCCACTTGATTACAGAACCCTCTGCCTGCATTCTCCAGCCGTTATCCACATCCTGCCTCCTACTTCTCTGCACACTATGGCAAAGGAAGGCGGAGTGGGGTGGGAAGAGTCACTGCCTAAAAACCTGGCTTTCCTACAGGGAGACCAACTGTCCTGGGACTGAGTGGGTTCCTGGGACATGGGACTGCAGAGGCTAAAACTGGGGAAGTTCCTGATGAACGGGGAGGGGTTGGTCACCCGGTGACCTCACCAAATAGAAATAGAGAAGTACTCCTAATGAACTGTGGATCTTGACATCAAGCACCAGTGGCTGCTGACACCATAAAAAGACAATTGGTCATTGCGTCTCTGTGAGGAAAGCATGCTCAACACCATTTTTGAAATATTTTTTGACAAAAAAATTGAACATAAATACAAACAAGTCTATGGATCCAGCTACCAATTCACAGGAAATACAGAGGCTGCAGGGTGTTTAAAATAAAAACTTGCTGGGCGCGGTGGCTCATGCCTCTAATCGCAGATTTTTGGGAGGCC
>PVKV010031513.1:0-20924 GCA_004027835.1 Alouatta palliata | reverse complement strand
TTTAATGAAATTCATGACATGAAAGTACAAATATATAGTTGCAAAAAACATATGCATGGATATAAAGTATTGTGATTGGTTTTAACTTCTTAAACTTTAATATATTGTATTTTTTGTATATTATCTATAACAATATTAATCTTCCTATGCTTTTACTATTCTTTCAGAATCTTAAGTAGTACAATTTGGTAAAATAATGGAAATGACTTTTGCTGTATTCTGTCTCTCCTCCCACGTGTAAAGAATGGTATGAGTTAACTTTTGCACTGTTATTTCCCTTTATCTCAAAGTTTGAAATGCAGCATGAATATAAATGATTAAAACACAAGTGCAGCTCTACCTATGAAGTAGACATTCTTTTATTCCTTTATTTTCCTAATAAACTTTCCTTAAAAAAGAACACAAGCAAGTACAAATATAGTATTCTTTTCAATTGTAATACATTAATGCAATAATATTTTCTTGTATATTAACTTTTCAGAATCTGTTGCCTCTGAGAAAATCATTGAACTGATTACCTGTGAGTTATCTTTTATTATACAAGTCAGCTTATCATTAAAGTTGCTACTGAATTCTATTTGAATTTCTACATTGAAAACTGTGTTTTAACTGAAACTGTCATGGAATGAAAAGTTGCTAGGATATCATTTTTCATTTTTATTATTTCTTGAACAGAGGCTTCATGTCTTGTGAAAGAGGAAATTTTTTTTGGAACAAACTTCTATCTGTATCAAATCTGACAATTTAATCTCTTTCTCTGAGCAAAGAGGAAAAACACCACCAATGCATTTTTTAAAGTCCTTTCCTGGGAGTGCTGAATGAAGAAACATCTAATTAAACTAATAGATAAGACGCTACTACTAGTCCTGCCACATATAGGCAGGACTAGTTGCCTGTTCATGGAGTTGCTAATGCATTTCTGCCTAAACATATGATGCATTGGAAAGATTGCCATCTTTCACAAATGACATCTAAAGAGATTGAGCAAGGTTACACTGTTGATCAATTGCCAGAAAAAAAGAGATACTAGTGACTCAAACGTCTGAATATTTGAATAAATTATTTATATATGTCTTGTAAAAATAAGCATCTATTAATATAATAATATTCATATAATTAACTAGTAACTGCCCATGTCAATGTCAGTACCTTTAAATGTATAAGGTAGACTCTTTTAATTAAAAACTATTAACGTATTCACAAATATTTGATTTTATATATGTGTCAACTGTTTACAATATCAGACCACAGAAAAACAGGAACTGTTTTCTATTAGGGCTTACATTCTAGCCAGGGTGATTGGAGTAAAGATATGGAGAAGGTTTATTCGATTTCACCTAAAAATAAAAAATCATTATCTTTTTTTTTACTTTCTTAAAGAGATATTCTTTGAGTAAATTATGTGAAATGCATTTTTCCTGAATGCCTAAGGGTTTTTGTTTTGTATATTTTTTGGAGACAGTGTTTTGCTGCTGGGCTAGAGTACAATGGTGCCATCTTGGCTCACTGCAACCTCCACCTCACGGGTTCAAGCAGTTCTCAAATTATTGTGCCTTAGCCTCCCAAGTAGCTGGAATACAGGTGCACACTGCCATGCCTGGCTAATTTTTTGTATTTTTAGTAGAGACGGGGATTCGTCATGTTGCCCAGGCAGGTTGCGAACTCCTGAGCTCACGCAGTCCGCTTGCCTTAGCCTCCCAAAGTGTTAGGATTACAGGCATGAGAGACTGTCCCCAGCCTGAATGCCTAAAGTTTTAAAGAACAAAAACTCATAATACTCCATGGATAAAATAGAAGGTAAGAGCATTTTCTAAGTGTCATAACATTGCTGATGACAAAGGTGTTTATAAATAGTTGGTCTCCTGGTACCTGCAAGTAATTCAAAATCTGTGGGCTTATACGAGCAATGGTTCTAGTGATTTAAAAATATTTTACCAATTCAGTCACCAAAACATAGTTTTGTATTCATGCATTCATTTTAAGTATTTTGAATGTTAATAAATTTATAGTCTGAAGTTATAGTTCATGGTACCTACCTGTAACTTTTCTCCATTACATAAAAAATAAAATAATTTGTAGAAAATTATAGACTACATATACTCTTAAATGTGACATGAATTTATATATAATATCCAATCATCCTCATAAAAAGTAAAACAAATTACATAATTTATTGGCTAATATAAAATATGGTCTCAGAGTAAAAGATGAGCATTTCTCTTACTGAAAGATTTCCTGTGAGGATGATGAAGATTAGGTTTGAGAGCCCTTCAGGACTACGAGGCTATTTCCAGAGCCAGGAAAGGGCTCTCCTAATTTTAGGTGGTAACTGCATTTTTAAAAAAAAATTATTTTTATGGAGAATCTCATCTTTAACCTCCACAAAACATAGCTCTGCCCCAAGGCTCATCAAGCCTATTATGAAAAATGAACTTGATATATTGTTAGAAATATTTATACACAAATAATCAGAAGGGGCTGGAAAATCAATGCAAAAAGCAAAGCATAATTAACCAAAGCAAAACAACTCAAATCTGTGGAGAATTCAAGAACAAGCTTTGTCACTAATGAGCTATACGAACTTCAATAAACTAGTTAATCTTCCTAGTTCTCAGTTTTCTCATTTGTGAAATTAAGTTTCTGCAGTAAATATTCTCTTAGGTACCCTCTCAGTTTCAATATGTATTATTCTAAATTATATTTTTGTTTGATTGCTTTAGCATTTCATTACCACATGCACATAGAGTTGGCAACTATTAGGGCTGAGAAATTTTCTATTAAACATAAGTTTAGCATGTACTTTAAATTGACACATGGGATATTTACATGCCCATACCGGTTAAAGGCATTTGTGAAAAAACATATATATATGAAATAAAATAATTTCCCCAAAATAACTCACAAAAATAAAAGCAAGCAATAAATCAGCATTCAAAATCAGAATAACAGGAATTAAGGTGGTAACTTCTGTAGTTAAATTAATATTTTTTCTCTTTTGTTAATAGCTCTTTTTGTATGATTTACCTGAATGATTAGATTGTTCTCATGTTTTCCAAAATCAAATCTCAAAGCTTTTTAATTCAATTATAAAAGGTTATCAGGTTACTTTGTATCTTTTGATAAGGTTTGGCTATGTCCCCACCCAAATCTTATCTTGAAATGTAGCTCCATAATCCCCATGTGTCATGGGAGGGACAGGGTGGCTGACAATTGAATCATGGGGGTGGGTATTTCCCATGCCTTTCTTGTAATAGTAAGTCACACCAAGATATCTGATGGTATTATAAATGGCAGTTACCCTGCACATGCTATCTTATCTACAACCATGTAAGACATGCCTTTGCTCCTCCTTTGTCTTCTACCATGACTGTGAGGCCTCCCGAGCCAAGTGGAACTGTAAGTCTATTAAACCTCTTTTTGTTTATAAATTATCTAGTCTCAGGTATTTCTTCATAGCAGTATGAAAATGGAATAATACACCTTTATTATTTGAAATTTGGGTTAACTTTAAGTGTATAGGGTGAGACAGATAAGAAATTACTCCAAATTAATATTTCATTATAAAATTTAATATTCTAATTGACATATTAAACTGGGAATATAGAGGTTATTTTAGATATTATCCTTTTGTCTCTGGTACTGCAAAAAGGGTATCTGTCGTATTTTAAAATATTTTCATGAGATAATCCAATATAATTTAAATTAATTTATTTTCCAATAAAATTTGAGGTTTGCTACCCAAATATACTAACTTTCCTTTCACATTTGTGTTTTTACACATTTCACTTTTTTGGCTGAAAAGTAATTTTTCCTTTTAAATTTGCCTACCTATTCTTCATAGTTCAGTTTATGCATCACTTCTTTTTGGAAATCATTCCTAATTATCTATTCTTACTTGAAAGTATGTGATCAGAGCACCCTGACACATTGTATGTACAACATTTGTTTAAATTGCCCATTACCTAATCTGGACTTCCTACTCATGTGTAAAGTCCTTGAATACAATGCCTTACTTATCTTTTTATTCTGAATATTATAGTGTGCAGGAGTACCATTTTAATGGTAGTTGAATGAAGGAATGACTTAACAAGTAAACATTCTTAGACAAATGTTCCTCATATTTAACTTGACTACATCTACTAGCCTTCTCTTTAGTGTAATAATTATACTTCATATTTTTATTAAGAATTAAGATAATTGTAAAAATGTATAAAATAAAATAAATATATCTGATTAAAAATAGGCACTAAAGAAGATAGCAAAAAAGTAAAGGGATTTAAAATGTAGCCAAAGATGAGGTTGCTATAAAATTTGCAGATATTTGTTTTTATCAGACTGAAAATTTAATTACAGACTTTTAAACCACAGAGCAAATTCTAGGTTATATAATCTATGATGTTCTTGGGAAGATAAAATTAATCCTGTGATTCAGATCAAACTGGTATATCACTCAAGGTTTCTTATAAAAAGAAAATTATTAGTATTTAAAACCAGTTTCTAGTGTAAATGGCCAGTTTTCTAAAAGATATGCTATAGGTCTTCAGCACCTTATGAAAGCATAATATCGAAAAAGAAATCATTTCTATTCAGTCCACAAATTCTTAGCATCTTTGCAAAGTACACTATCTTATATTCCTTAATAGAATATCATCAAGACAGATAAGACATAGTTCTTGATTCTACGAGAGATATCTATGGATTTCAGAGAAATCATGTTGAAGATTACTCATACATTTTGAGGTACAAAATTTTGCTTTTGGAAATGAGTAACAGGTTAGGTAAAATATTGATTAGTGAATAAGAAAGCACAAAATCTCTATAACTGGATAAATAATTTTGTTTGTAAGAGAATGTTTGCAACAAGTATAATAAAACTAGTGTATATATTTACTGTATATAATAATGAAGGAAGGTTTTCTTTCTTATTCATCTTTTCCCCAACACCTGATGGGATTTCAAGCATTACAATTCTTCAATAAATGTTTATTTGAGCAAGTACAGAACTCAATGGAAAGACACCAGGGACGACCTAACCTAAGAATTCAAAAGACCACAGATGACCAAGTATATAATGAGGGTTTCCCTAATTTTTACAATTTATAAATCAGAGTATATAAGATTGCATTTTGTTAAGAAAGATCTTATGCCTGCCTTCCTTCCTTTTCTTTTCCTTCCATCCTTTTCCTTCCTTCCTACCAACCCTCCTCTGTTTTTCTTTCCTTCCACCCTTCTGTCCCTCCCTTCCCTACCCTCCCCTCTCCTCCCATTCTCTCCCCATCTGTCTTCTCATCTCCTCCCCTCTCCACTCTTTGTCCTCTCCTCTCTTCTTCTCCTGTTCCCTCCCCTCTATGCTCTCCTCTCCTCTCTTTCTTTCTCCTCTTCTGTTCTTCCTTTGTTTCTTTTTTCCTTCTTTCCTGTCAGTCATTTTACTTTTCTTTTTCCTTTTCTTTCCTTTTTTCTTTATACTTCTCTTTTGTTGGGATTACTAATGGTGTGTCTATAATATTTCTAAGAGGAACTGATAGAAAATGAATAAAAGTTCCAAAATATTATTCGAAATCATAAACACATATGTTTATATTTTTATCACGTCTGCATTAGTAGTAAGAAATATGCCATCATTATCATTTTCTGTTTAGTCAATATTTATGCAGGAAGTGAAGATGGTAAAGCTATCTGCTCCAAAAACTTGTTTTATTTCCTGTGCAAAATTTTTTCTTTTCCTTTCTTTTTTTTCTTTTTTGAGATGGAGTCTTGCTGTCACCCAGGCTGTAGTGCAACAGTGTGATCTCGGTTCACTGCAACCTCTGCCTCCTGGGTTCAAGGGATTCTCCTGCCTCAGCCTCCCAAGTAATTGGGATTACAGGCACTCACTACCACACCATGCTATTTTTTTTTATTTAGTAGTGACAGGGTTTCACCTTGTTGGCCATACTGGTCTCAAACTCTCAGGTAATCTACCCGCCTTGACCTCCCAAAGTGCTGGGTTTACAGGCATGAGTGACCACACCCAGCCATTTTTCTATTTTATCAGATATCCATAAATACAGAAAACTATATGTCAGTGTGTATATTTGTGTATGTGATTTGAGTATGTAGATACAAGTGTGCATTACTGAGAGAATTAAACTTTTTATTTGCATCTCCAGTTTACCTCCTTTTTATTTTGTTTTCACTGTCATTTTTTAAAATCTTTGATACCTTGTACAGAGTGGATAGATTTAAATTTTGTTGTTTCCTTTTGAAAACTTATAAAACTTTGAAGAGAGAATCCTTTTAAAGGAACACATATTGTCTTGGTTTAGTAAGAAATAGGATTTCTTAAGTAAAAGAGACATTAAGATGGCACACATATATGACACATTTAAGAGAAATAGTCTCTGCACTGAAGCAAGTGCTCCTTTCAAAACAATGAAAACTGACAGCTTAATATTTGATTTTCTAGTCTAATGAGTTATATCACAAATATATACAAGGATTGTATTATGCTGTTATTTTTCAGTCCACTCATTCTTGTTATATGCAAATACATTTATATATATAACATATATATTCAAGAAATATTACTTCAAGTACTTAATATTGTTTTGAAAGTACTTATATTTTAACATCACATTTCCCCCATGTGGTTTATGAAACGTCATTTATTGTTTCCTTGCCACATGAGCATTTTTGGATAAAAAGAAGCAGATTTCTCCACTTTTGTCTCACCTCCTGATCTGACTGGAGCATCCTCAGATTATTTTAGTAATTTCCTTGCAGCCTAATATAATGAACCATAGTGGAATCAGACTTTTTTTTTTTTTAAGCAATGAGGATGAGGGCAATTTTGTGATATATTAGGACTGCTGAAATTTTTGCAGGTGGGAGACAGTCAGTCACATGTTTGCTTTTTGGCAGAGACCATATACTGATTATTTCTCCCATAAAGTCAGGAACTCTGTGAATGTACAACAGTTTATCCTCTACCTTTCCTGAAGGAAAAAGGACATCTTTGAATCCTAACAACACTAGAATATGATTCTTGAGAGACTCCCCCCCGCTGTTTTTTTTTGGTCAAATATCAAGTTCATGAGAAGGAATTTTGAGGTTCATATCCTTGCTAAGACTGGCAGAACTAATAACCTATGAAAATGTCTTTTTGTTTCTTCATACTTGAGAAATAGCTTGACTCAGAAGTAAGCTGAAAACCTTTGCCTGTCAAAAGTTTGAAGTATGCTTTCATTATTTTCTAGCATATAGGATTGTTACTCAAAACCAGTGTGATTCTCATTCCTTTCAGTTGACAGGAATTTCATTGCTGTTTCATTGCCTTTCATTCATGCTTGTTGTTGTCATTAGCTTAGGTTTTGTTTTCTTTTCCCTCACTATGGGAGATATTGTAATCATCCCTTTACACATGATATTCTGAAATAGGATACAAAATTTGAAGCAGATAAAAATCTGTTTTTCATCATGCATTTTTTTTCTCTGATTGCTTTCTAGGTGAATCATTTTAAAGGCTAGTGTTGTACTTTAGATTAATTTTCTAAAATTATTTTTTATTCTTTTCCACTTTCACTTCTCTACTAAAATAGCTGTAAATGAGATATATTTCCTGATTATTGCTTTTTATCTCATCTATTTTCCCATAATTTTAATATATAGTAATTTTATTGATTTTAAATAGATGACATCAATTTTACATTTTTGTAAAAGTTGTATTTGATATTCAGTTGCAGTAAACATTTTAAATTTGAAGAGACATTTCTTACATTTTTATTTATTTTCTCTCTTTTTATAACTTCCTGTTTTCAAGGGTGACTATCTTACGGCATCTATTTGGAGATGCCAAAAAAATTGTGTTCTTTTGCTCTTTTAAGCTCTGTCTTGGAAGATGAATTACGTCTGGTTTTCAAAAAAATATATGTATGTATATCTTAACTCATAGCCTAGGAATCTAGATAGATGGTTTATCAATAATATTAAGCAATAAATACTTGGAGCTCCAAGTAAGTACATGGAAGTTATGAACAAAATGAAGATACTAGAAACACTGGATTGGAGACCAGCCTATAAGATAGATAATCTTTAAAGTGCAGAATACAGGGAACTTTTTTTCTGGTTTATTAATTAGTTATAAATTCTATTATTCTAATGATATTAAAGCCACAATTACAAAAATGACAGTCATAGCACTATTTTCCTTTTTCCCTCTCAGGAGAATTCAGATGAAAAAATCAAACACCACACTCCATAGAATAATATTATCTATCTGTCTAGCCTATCTATCTACTTGTTTACCTACACATTCATCTGTCTATATCTATGCCTACATTTAAATATGTATTGATTCTATACTTCGATTACATCGTTCCATAAATTTATCCCAGAGGAATCTAGGATGGATCTTATATGCTATCATTTTCATACACTAAATATTGGAATTTTTTTAACTTTTTTTTTTACATGTCTGTCTGTCTGATTTTCTATGGATAAGTTGTCAGAATGATTCTTAATTATTAACTTAAAAATATTAAAAAATTGTAAGTCAAAATATTACAGTATTGTTATTTACTTAATTTTTGGCTACAGCATGTTATGTTAGAAAAAAATACATGTCTATTGAGTCAAAGAATCTAAGATTAAAAACCCAGTTTTCCTTGTATAATTATGTGAAATAGAGAAAGTTGGTTACTTTGTTTACGTATACTTTGTATACTTTTTGTATAATTAAAATGACAAAAACAGTATTTGTATTATAGGGTAGTTGTGAGTATTTAGTCAGTTAAATAAATAGAATAAACAAATGAGTCTCTTCCTGCAGCCAGAACTCCAGGCCTTGTTTTCACTGCTCTGTGTCCTTTGCTCCTGGAGGTCCAGTCTGTGTGGCCCTGTGACCTCCAGGTATTAAAGATCCATAGCTAAGACACCAAGACCCACTGAATACCTAGAAATGGTATTGCTTTCTCTAAGCCAGACCTGATCAGCAAGGAAAAGAGCCTTGGAATATGAAGAGACATGAGACTGTAGCCAAACCCCTAGATGTTTATAAAAAATTTCTGCTCAACCCCTCCCAAAGTACTGGGATTACAGGCCTGTTGTAACCTACTTAAACAAGAATAACAAGCCTGTTGTAACCTACTTAAACAAGAATAACAAGCGAGGGATCCAAAATGGCCAAATAGGAACAGATCTGGATTGCAGTTCCTAGTGAGAATGCAGAGGGTGAGTAATCACTGAATTTCCAAACAAACAAATTTTTACTGCTCACAGACCAGGAGATTCTTGGGCAGAAAAGTGCCACAAGTCTCCAGTGCAGCTGTTTCAGCCAGCACAGCAGGTCTCCGCACAAAAACTCACACAAATCTGGGTGCCGTTAGAGCTGGCAACTGGAAATTTCGGAGACAGAGTTGCCTGTTCAACTGAAGAAAAGGGGGTTAAAACAGGGAGCCAGGTGATTTGGCTCAGCCGGTCCCACTCCCACAAAGACCAGCAATCTGAAACACTCTGCACTGAGACCTTCACAGCAAGCACAGCTGGACCCAGGATGGTCCAGCTCTGTGAGGGGAAGGGCATCCGCCATTGCTGAGGCAATCTGCCATTACTGAGGCAGAACTGCCGTTACCGAGGCAGTTCTAACTATACCCCTATAAAGTAAACTGCAAAGAAGTTCAGACAGCAGCTGGGCAGGGCCCACAGCAGCTCAGCAATAGCCTCTGCTGCAGACTGTGACTAGGCTACCTCCTCAATGGGCGGGACATCTCTGAAAAGCAGCAGCATGACAGGAACTTATAAAAAAGTCCCACCTTCCTGGGACAGCACCTGGGAAAAAAAGGTGGTTGTGAGTTCTGCTGCAGCAGACTTAAACGTACCTGCCCAGCAGCTCTGAATGGAATAACGGAGCTCATAGCTCAGCACTTGAGCTCCTATAAGGGATAGACTATCTCCTCAAGAAGCTCCCCAATCCCCATATATCCAAAGAGACACCTCATAAAGGAGAGCTCAGGCTGACATCTGGTGGGTATACTTCTGGGACAAAGATAACAGAAGAAGAAACTGGCAGTAACCCTTACTGTTCTGCAGCCACTGCAGGTGATCCCAAGGCAAGCAGGGACTAGAGTGGACCTCCAGCAATCCTACAGCAGAGGTGCCTGACTGTTAGAAGGAAAACTAAGAAACAGAAAGAAATAACTTCATCATCAACAAAAACGACATCCATTCAGAGATCCCATCTGAAAATCACCAACTACAAAGACCACAGGTAGATAAACCCACAAAAATGGGAAGGAATCAGCACAAAAAGGAGGAAAACACCCAAAACCAGAATGCCCCTCCTCCTGCAAGAGATCACAACTCCTCACCAGCAAAGGAGCAAGGCTGGATGGAGAACGAGTCTGATGAACTGACAGAAACAGGCTTCAGAAGGTGGGTTATAACAAACTTCTCTGAGCTAAAAGAACATGTTCTAACCCAATGCAAAGAAACTAAGAACCTTGAAAAAAGGTTTGATGAAATACTAATGAGAATAAATAGCTTAGAGAGGAATATAAATGAATTGATGGAGCTGGAAAACACAACACAAGAACATCGTGAAGCATACACAAGTTTCAATAGCTGAATCGACGTAGCAGAAGAAAGGATATCAGAGATTGAAAATCAACTCAATGAAATAAAACAAGAAGGCAAGATTAGAGAAAAAAAGTAAAAAGATATGAACAAAGCCTCCAAGAAATATGGGATTATGTGAAAAGACCTAATCTATGTTTGATAGGTGTACCTGAATGTGATGGAGAGAATGAATCCAAGCTGGAAAACACTCTATAGCATATTAATCTAGGAGAACATCCCAACTTAGCAAGGCAGGCCAATATTCAAGTTCAGAAAATACAGACACCAGCACAAAGATATTCCTCAAGAATGGCAACCACAAGGCAAATAATCATCAGATTCACCAGGGTTGAAATGAAGGAAAAAATGCTAAGGGCAGTCAGACAGAAAGGTCAGGTTACCCACAGAGGGAAGCTGATCAGACTCACAGTGGATCTCTCAGCAGAAACCCTACAAGCCAGAAGAGAGTGGGGACCAATATTCAACATCCTTAAAGAAAAGAACTTTCAGACTAGAATTTCATATCCAGCCAAACTAAGCTTCATAAGTGAAGGAGAAATAAAATCCTTTATGAACAACCGATTGCTCAGAAATTACATCACCACCAGGCCTGTTTTACAAGAGCTCCTAAAAGAAGCACTAAACATAGACAGGAACAACCAGTACCAGCCACTCCAAAAATGGTAAAGCGCATCAAAACAATGAAGAAACTGTATCAACTAATGGTCAAAACAACCAGCTAGCATCAAAATGGCAGGATCAAATTCACACCTAACAATATTAACCTTAAATGTAAATGGGCTAAATGCCCCAATCAAAAGACACAGACTGGCAAATTGGATAAAAAGTCAAAACCCATCGGTGTGTTGTATCCAGGAAACCCATCTAACATGCAAGGATCTACATAGGCTCAAAATAAAGGAATGGAGGAAGATTTACAAGCAAATGAAGAGCAAAAAAAAAAAAAGCAGGAGTTGCAATCCTAGTCTCTGATAAAATAGACTTTAAACCAACAAAATCAAAAGAGACAAAGAAGGGCGTTACATAATGCTAAAAGGATCAATACAACAAGAAGAGCTAACGATCCTAAATATATATGCACCCAATACAGGAGCACCCACATAGACAAAGCAAGTTCTTAATGACCTACAAACAGACTTAAAGGCCCATACAATAATACTGGGAGACTTTAACACTCCACTGTCAATATTAGACAGGTCAACGAGACAGAAAATTAAAAAGGATATCCAGGACTTGAATTCAGACCTGGACCGAGCAAACCTAATAGACATTTGTAGAAATCTCCACCCCAAATCCACAGAATGTACATTCTTCTCAGCACCACATGACACCTACTCTAAAATTGACCACATAATTGGAAGAAGTAAATCACTCCTCAGCAAATGCAAAAGAACAGAACTCAGAACAAACAGTCTCTCAGACCACAGTGCAATCAAATTAGAACTCAGAATTCAGAAACTAACTCAGAACCACACAACTTGATGGAAACTGAACAACTGGCTCTTGAGTGTTGATTGGATAAACAATGAAATGAAGGCAGAAATAAAGATGTTCTTCAAAACCAATGAGAATGAAGACATAACACACTAGAATCTCTGGGATATATTTAAAACAGTGTCTAGAGGAAAATTTATAGCAGTAAATGCCCACATGAGAAGCAAGGAAAGATCTAAAATCAATGCCCTGTCATCAAAATTGAAAGAGCTAGAGGAGCAAGATAAAAAAAACAACTCAAAAGCTAGCAGAATACAAGAAATAACTAAGATCAGAGCAGAAGTGAAGGAGATAGAGACACAAAAAAACCTTCAAAAAGTCAATAAATCCAGGAGCTGGTTTTTTGAAAAGATCAACAAAATACACAGACCAAAGGCCAGATTAATAAAAAAGAAAAGAGAGAAGAATCAAATAGGTGCAATAAAAAATGATAAAGGGGATATCACCACCAATTCCACAGAAATACAAACCACCATCAGAGATTACTACAAACAACTCTATGCACATAAACCAGTAACCCTGGAAGAAATGGATAAATTCCTGGACACTTGCACTGTCCCAAGCCTAAACCAGGAAGAAGTCAAAACCCTGAATAGACCAATAACAAGGGCTAAAGTTGAGGCAGCAATTAATAGCCTACAAACCAAAAAAAAAAAAAAAAGCCGTATCTAGATGGATTCACAGCTGAATTCTATGACATACACAGACATACAGAGACATACAAAGAGGAGCTGGTACTACTCCTTATGAAACTATTCCAAACAATACAAAAAGAGGGAATCCTCCCTAAATCATTTTATAAGACCAACATCATTCTGATACCAAAACCTGGCAGAGACTCAACAAAAAAAGAAAACTTCAGGCCAATATCCATGATGAACATAGATGCAAAAATCTTCAATAAAATACAGGCAAACCGATTGCAACAGCACATCAAAAAGCTTATCCATCACATCAAGTAGGATTCATCCCGGGGATGCAAGGCTGGTTCAACATACACAAGTCTATAAACATAATCCACCACATAAACAGAACCAAAGACAAAAACCACATGATGATCTCAACAGACACAGAGAAGGCCTTTGACACAATTCAACAACCCTTTATGCTAAAGACTGTCAATAAACTAGGTATTGAATTAATATATCACAAAATAATAAAAGCTATTTATGACAAAAACACAGCCAATATCATACTGAATGAGCAAAAACTGGAAGCATTCCCTTTAAAATCTGGCAGTAGACAAGGATGCCCTCTGTCACCACTCCTATTCAATATAGTATTGGAAGTTCTAACCAGAGCAATCAGGCAAGAGAAAGAAATAAAGCGTATTCAATTAGGAAAGGAGAAAGTCAGATTGTCTCTATTTGCAGAGGACATGATTGTATATTTAGAAGACCCTATCAACTCAGCTCAAAATCTCCTGAAACTGATGAGCAACTTCAGCTAAGTCTCAGGATACAAAATCAATGTGCAAAAGTCACAAGCATTCCTATACACCAAAAACAGACTAACAGAGAGCCAAATCATGAGTGAACTCCCAGTCACAATTGCTACAAAGAGAATAAAATACCCAAGAATACAACTAACAAAGGATGTAAAGGACCTCTTCAAGGAGAAACACAAGCCACTGCTCAATGAAATAAGAGAGGGTACAAACAGATTGAGAAACATTTCATGCTCGTGGTTAGGAAGAATCAGTATTGTGAAAATGGCCATACGGCCCAAATTAATTTATAGATTCAACGCTATCCCCATCAAGCTACCTATGACCTTCTTCACAGAACTGGAAAAAACCACCTTAAACTTCATATGGAACCAAAAAGAGAGCCCACATAACCAAGTCAATTCTAAGCAAAAAGAACAAAGCTGGAGGCATCATGCTACCTGACTTCAAACTATACTACAAGGCCACAGTAATCAAAACAGCATGGTACTGGTCCCAAAACAGAGATAAAGACCAATGGAACAGAACCAAGGCCTTGGAGGCAATGCCACACATCTACAACCATCAGATCTTTGACAAATCTGACAAAAACAAGCAATGGGGAAAGGATTCCCTCTTTAATAAATGGTGTTGGGAAAACTGGCTAGCCATGTGCAGAAAGCAGAAACTGGATCCCTTCCTGACACCTTACACTAAAATTAACTCCAGATGGATTAAAGACTTAAACATAAGACCTAACATTACGAAAACCCTAGAAGAAAACCTAGGCAAAACCATTCAGGACATAGGCATAGATAAGGATTTCATGACTATAACACCAAAAGCAATGGAAGCAAAAACCAAAGTAGACAAATGGGATCTAATAAAACTCCAGAAGTTCTGCACAGCAAAAGAAACAATCATTAGAGTGAACTGGCAACCAACAGAATGGGGGAAAAAAAATTTGCAATCTACCCATCTGACTAAGGACTTATATCCAGGATCTATAAAGAACTAAAACAGATTTACAAGAAAAAAACAAACCCATTCAAAAATGGGCAAAGGATATGAACAGACACTTTTCAAAAGAAGACATATATGAGGCCAACAAATATATATGAAAAAATGCTCATCATCACTAGAGAAATGCAAATCAAAACTACATTGATATACCATCTCATACCAGTTGGAATGGCGATCATTAAAAAATCTGGAGACAACAGATGCTGGAGAGGATGTGGAGAAATAGAAACACTTTTACACTGCTAGTGGGAGTGTAAATTAGTTCAACCATTGTGGAAGACACTGTGGCAGTTCCTGAAGGACCTAGAAATAGAAATTCCATTTGACCCAGAAGTCCTATTACTGAGTATATATCCAAAGGATTATAAATCATTCTATTATAAAGAAACATGCACATGTATGTTCACTGCAGCACTGTTTACAATAGCAAAGACTTGGAACCAACCCAAATGCCCATAGGTGATAGACTGGACAGGGAAAATGTGGCACATACACACCATGGAGTACTATGCAGGTGTAAAAAAGGATAAGTTCATGTCCTTTGTAGGGACATGGATGAACTTGAAATCCATCATTCTCAGCAAAGTGACACAAGAACAGAAAATCAAACACCCCATGTTCTTACTCATAGGTTGGTGTTGAACAATGAGAACACACGGATACAGGGAGGGGAGCATCACACACTGAGGTCTGTGGTTGAGGGGACTGGGGGAGGGACAGTGGGGGGTAGGGAGTTGGTGGTGATAACATGGGGAGAAATGCCAGATATAGGTGATGGGGATGGAGGCAGCAAACCACATTGTGATGTATGTACCTCTGCAACAATCCTGCATGTTCTTCACATGTACCCCAGAATGTAATGTGCAATAAAAAATACACACACATATATATATATATATATATAGAGATAGATAGATAGATAGATAAAGAATAAACAAATGACCATTTTTTCCTCTACTGTCCCAATATTTGATCATTCTTATTTTAGAAATATATATACGCATCCGTGTTATTGGAAAGTAAGACTTGTATTTCACTATTGATGACAGTAAGTTGAGCAACTTCGTTTCCCTCACCTTGAAAACCTAAGGCAAATAGTGTGCTTCCAACATGATACTTTAAATCTGGAGTGAAAAAAGCAAAGAAGAAAAGAAATAATTTGTTTTGTATTTGTTTTTGCATTGTCAAAGGCTGAAGCAACATTAAATTTGGAGGGGAATGTAACTTAGAACTGTCTAATCCATCTAGAGTAGTTAGAGGTAGAGATGCCTGCTGAAGCATCCAGTGTCCTTCCATAGAAACATCTTTTTCCTCACCAGGCATTCACAGAGATGTAATTTTGGTTTCTAACTATCAAGTTTCTTTTGATTTTAGCCAGGTCTGATACATTTGGACAATTTTGTAAGCTAACCATTACATTTTCAAAACATTCCTCTTATTTATGGATCACTTAGTTTATCCTTGTTATTCCCATATAAAAGCAAACTCTTATAATAACATTGGCAGGAATCAAAGAATAACAACCTTCAAATATCTACTAATGATAAGAACACTGCCAAAAATGTCACAATCAACCTCTGGAAACTAAAAAAGGCTAGCAACAAAATAGCATTTAATCAAGAAAAAACAGTGAAATCTAGGTAAGAACAGTGAAGTTTAATATGCTTATTTTTATGTCCTTCCCTTAGCATTGTTGTGATTGCCATCAATTTCTACTAAATATTCCAAAAAACTGAAAATGAGAAAACATTTCCTAACTCATCCACGATGCCTGTATTATCTTGGTACCTAAATTGGACAGAGACATAGTAACTCCAGACCAGTGTCTCTTGTGAATATAGATGCGAAATCTTCCAGAAAATAATATTGAACGAAATACAGCAAAATATAAAAGGGGTTACACCCTGTGACTAAGTGTAATGTATTTGAAAAAGACAAGGTGTATTAACATCTGAAAATTATTAATTTAGTACACACCGCTAATTGAGAAAAGACAGAAATCACATGCACACTTCAATAAATGCAGGAAAATCCAATATGCTTCTCATGATAAAAACATTCACTGAACTAGGGGCCGGATATTACCCAGAATAGCCAATAATTCTTAAAGACCAAAGACAATGTAATCACACTGCATAATTTTAAAAACTACTACAAAGCTACAATAATCAAGAAAATGTGGTAATGGGGTAAAGATACACACATACACAATGTAATAGCATTGAAAGTACAAAAATAAACTTCACGTTTATGACCAATTGATTTCTGACAAAGGTGCCAAGAATTCAATGGGAAAGAAAGGTCTTTTCAACAAAAGAAGCTAGGAAAACAGGCAAAAGAATGAAGTAGAACTGCTATCTCATGTCACAGAAAAAATTAACTCAAAGTGGATCATATTTCTTAATTTAAGACCTTAATGTTTAAAATAGAAAACTTTAAAAAGACAACATAGAAATGCTTGTGATTTCTGCACATTGATATTGTATCCTGAGACTTTGCTAAAGTTGCTTATCAGTTTAAGGAGATTTTGGGCTGAGTTGATAGGGTCTTCTAAATATAAAATCATGTCGTCTGCAAATAGAGACAATTTGACTTCCTCCTTTCTTAATTGAATACCCTTTATATGTTTTTCTTGCCTAATTATTCTGGCTAGAACTTCCAATACTGTATTGAATAGGAGTGGGGACAGAGGGCATCCTTGTTTAGTGCCAAATTTCAAACGGAAGGCTTCCAGTTTTTGCCCATTCAGTATAATATTGGCTGTAGTTTTGTCATAAATAGCTTTTATTATTTTGAGATATGTTCCTTCAATACCTAGTTTATTGAGAGTCTTTAGCATAAAGGGCTGTTGAATTTTATCAAAAGCCTTCTCTGCATCTATTGAGAGAATCATGTGGTTTTTGTCTTGGTTCTGTTTATGTGGTGGATTACGTTTATAGACTTGTGTATGTTGAACCAGCCTTGCATCCCCGGGATGAATCCTACTTGATGTGATGGATAAGCTTTTTGATGTGCTGTTGCAATCGGTTTGCCAGCATTTTATTGAAGATTTTTGCATCTATGTTCATCATGGATATTGGCCTGAAGTTTTCTTTTTTTGGTTGAGCCTCTGCCGGGTTTTGGTATCAGGATGATGTTGGTCTCATAAAATGATTTGGGGAAGGATTCCCTCTTTTTGTATTGTTTGGAATAGTTTCATAAGGAGTGGTACCAGCTCCTCTTTGTATGTCTGGTAGAATTCGGCTGTGAACCCATCTGGACGTGGGCTTTGGTTGATAGGCTATTAATTGCTGCCTCAACTTCAGCCCTTGTTATTGGTCTGTTCAAGGTTTCAACTTCTTCCTGGTTTAGGCTTGGGAGGTTGCAAGTGTCTAGGAATTTATCCATTTCTTTCACATTTACGTGCGTAGAGTTGTTTGTAGTAATCTCTGATGGTAGTTTGTATTTCTGTGGAATCGGTAGTGATATCCCGTTTCTCATTTTTTATTGCATCTATTTGATTCTTCTCCCTTTTCTTTTTATCAGTGTACAGAAATCACAAGTATTTCTATACACCAATAACAGACTAAGTGAGAGCCAAATCATGAGTGAACTCCCATTCACATTTGCTACAAAGAGAATAAAATACCTGGGAATACAACTAACAAAAGATGTAAAGGACCTCTTCAAATAGAACTACAAACCACTGCTCAAGGAAATAAGACAAGAGACAAACAGATGGAGAAACATTCTATGCTCAGGGTTAGGATGAAGCAATATCATGAAAATGGCCATACTGCCCAAATTAATTTATAGATTCAACACTATCCCCATCAAGCTACCAATGACCTTCTTCACAGAACTGGAAAAAACCACCTTCAACATCATATGGAACCAAAAAAGAGCCCACATAGCCAAGATAATCCTAAGCAAAAAAAGAAAAAACCTGAGGCATCACACTACCTGATTTCGAACTACACTACAAGGCTACAGTAATCGAAACAGCATGGTACTGGTCCCAAAACAGACATATAGACCAGTGGAACAGAACAGAGGCTTTGGAGGCAACACCACACGTATACAACCATCTGATCTTTGACAAACCTGACAAAAACAAGCAATGGGGAAAGGATTCCCTGTTTAATAAATGATGTTGGGAAAACTGGCTGGCAATATGCAGAAAGCACAAACTGGATGCCTTCCTGACATCTTACACTAAAATTAACTCCAGATGAATTAAAGACTTAACATAACATCTAACACCATAAAAACCCTAGAAGAAAACCTAGGCAAAACCATTCAGGACATAGGCGTAGGCAAGGACTTCATGACTAAAACACCAAAAGCATTGGTAACAAAAGCAAACTAGATAAATGGGACCTAATTAAACTCAGGAGCTTATGTACAGCAAAAGAAACAATCATTAGAGTGAACCGGCAACCAACAGAACGGGAAAAAATTTTTGTGATCTACTCATCTGACAAAGAGCTAATATCCAGAATCTACAAAGAACTAAAACAGATTTACAAGAAAATATCAAACATCCAAAAGTGGGTGAAGGATAGGAACAGACACTTCAAAAGAAGACATATGAGGCCAACAAACATATGAAAAAATGCTCATCATCACTGATTATTAGAGAAATGTGAATCAAAACTACATTGAGACACCATCTTACGCCAGTTAGAATGGTGATCGTTAAAAAATCTGGAGACAACAGATGCTGGAGAGGATGTGGAGAAACAGGAACACTTTTACACTGTTAGTGGGAGTGTGAACTAGTTCAATCATTGTGGGAGACAGTGCAGCGCTTCCTCAAGGACTTAGAAATAGAAATTCCATGTGACCCAGCAATCCCATTACTGGGTATGTACCCAAAGGATTATAAATTGTTCTAGTAGAAAGACACATGCACATGTATGTTCATAGTGGCACTGTTTACAATAGCAAAGATGTGGAACCAACCGAAATGCCCCTCGATGATAGACTGGACAAGGAAAATGTGGTACATATACACCATGGAATACTATGCAGCCATAAAAAATCATGAGTTCATGTCTTTTGTAGGGATATGGATGAATCTAGAAACCGTCATTCTCAGCAAACTGACACAAGAACAGAAAAATCAACCACCACAGGTTCTCACTCATAGATAGGTGCTGAACAAGACACATGGAAACAGGGATGGGAGCATCACACACTGGGGTCTGTTGCAGCGGGCAAGGGTGGGACAGTGGGGGGATAACATGGGGAGAAATGCCAGATGTAGGTGACGGGGGGATGGTGGCAGCAAACCACATTGCCATGTGTGTACCTATGCAACAATCCTGCATGATCTGTACATGTACCCCAGAACCTAAAGTACAATAATAAAAAAAGAGAGAACAGGAGCAAAATATAAAAGTAAAAAGACAACATAGGTATAAATCTTCATGAACATAGATAATTTTTTGGGTGTACCAATAAAACCACATGCAAAATAAATAAATGGAATTTCATTAACTTAATAACTTTTGTGCTTCACAAGACACTATTAACAAAATTGGAGAGCATCAGGAAAAACAGCTAAAGCATGCTGGGTTTAATACCTAGGTGATTGGTTGAGAGGTGCAGCAAATCACCATGGCATATGTTTATCTACGTAATAAACCTGCACATCCTGCATATATACTCCAGAACTTAAAACTAGAAAATAAATAGAATTGATGATAGAATGGGAGAAAATATTTACAAATATTATGTCTGATAGAGGCCTTATAACCAGAGTATCAAAACATAAAAGGAACATTGATAACAATAAAAAGAAAACTAACCCCAAGACAAAAATGAGAAAATACTTCAATAGAGCTTTCTCCAAAGAAGATGTACAAAAAAAGGTTCCCAAAAACAATCAGACATGAGGAACTAGAAAAATGCATATAAACCCACAATGAGATACTACTTCAAATATACTGGAATTATTTTAATAAAATCACAAGCCTAGGCAAAAAATGTGAAGAGACTGGTACCCTCATACATTGCTGTTGTGAATAGAAAATGGTGCAGCCACTTTGGAAAACAGTGTTGTAGTTCCTCCAAAAGTGAAACTAAGAGTTAACCATATGACTCAATCCCACCCTTAAGTATATATCCAAAAGAATCAAAAACATATTCAAACAAAAAGGCATATTTAGTAGTTTAAGTTGTAACAGTCAAAATATGGAAACAACCCAAATGTCCTTCTATTCATGATGTATTAACAAATGTGATAATGCTTAATAATGGAATATTGTTCATTCATAAAAGGAATGAAAGACCGATACATACTACCTTGAACGGACTTTAAAACATTATGCTACATCAAAGAAACCATACACAAATGGCCACAAATTGTAAAATTATTATTTTTTTT
>PVKV010031512.1:0-20933 GCA_004027835.1 Alouatta palliata | reverse complement strand
CAAGCAATTCTCCTGCCTCAGCCTCCTGAGTAGCTGGGACTACAGGCGCACGCCACCATGCCCAGCTAATTTTTGTATTTTTAGTAGAGACGGGGTTTCACCACGTTGACCAGGATGGTCTCGATCTCTTGACCTCGTGATCCACCCGCCTCGGCCTCCCAAAGTGCTGGGATTACAGGCGTGAGCCACCGCGCCCGGCGATTTTTTTCCTCTTATCTGAAAAGCTAAGTTATATTTTTTCAGCAATTAAAATAATGATATCCCTTGTTATTAAAACATACAAATGTCAGCTCTCTTGTAACTTGGAGCCATCAGCAATAAGGTCTTTCTTGGCTATAAAATTAACCGGCAACTCTGTGCCCTTGATATGTGCTCTCAGAGAGTCAGCCACAGGGCTACTCCCTAGGCTTTCTGCTTTGGACTTATCCATCACACCAGGAGACTGGAATCACCAGGGTTATGGCTTATTGACATTTGCTAATACCAACTGTTTTATGATTCTTTCTCCCACCATATAATAAAGATGTTTTCACTTAAGGAGCAATGTCAGCGCACATTGATTTTATCATGTAGGTTTAGCTTTCACTGCAGTCTTAAAAACCCGGAGCCATGGGTAAATTTCAGAAACAACGAGGGCATGCTGGGGAGGCTTACCCACCCGCACTGGAGACTTCGACTGCAATACTGATGATCTATTATTTGCTGGATTTCCATAATCTGAATAGAACTGATAGTTGTATCAATCCCTAAATTAAGAAGAAATAGAGAAAAGAAAATAAACTTTTCTGCAAGGGAAAAGAATATTGTATTCCAGCCACAGTCCCCAAATTACAGAATGGAAAGTAAGAGTTTCCTAAAGAGATTCAATTTGCATTTAAACGGAAAAAAGGAGGAAAAGAAAGGGAAGAAGCCTTTTTGAGGGGGTTATAATAAATTTTAGAAAAACTAATAAAAACTCAGGCTCCAATAAACATCCCCTATAACATCCAAAAGAATTTCTGGACCATGGAAGTCCTACTAAGTCAAAATTTGTTGAAAATGGAGAGTACGACATGAAATGCAATCTGTTTCAGAAAACAGAAAACAAATAAAAATATAATCAGAGTAGAAGAGGAGGGCAGGAAGTTCAAATAAATTACGAAAATCCATGGAGACCAACCACAAGTTGTCTGGTAGTGAGTGGCCATTTCTAATGCCTCATTAGTGGTTAGGGTGGCATCGATTATAACACACAGTCCCACGGATATACGTGGCAGGCAGGCCGTAGCCTTTGTCCCTTCTCCTCACTCCAGCAATGCTTTTACAACTTGTTAGTCTGCCTGGCCCCACAAAACCAAAGAATAGTGTCACTTAAATGTCAACTTACAGTCACTCCCCCAGTCAGGGCCGCTAAGTGCATTTCTTGCCAGGAATGATTTGTTTCTGTCTTCTGAAGAGGAAACAAGTCTGTTAATCTTGAAGGCTTGCTCAGGAGAAGAGAAGAAACCCCATGTGTGATCTAGTTCATCTCTGTGAGTTCAGTGTTCCTCCACCCTTTCTGTCTCCCAACCTTCAACCCATCTAATCTCTATCCTATTTCTCATAGATCTAGTTTATTCTCACCCTTCTGCAAGAAGTCATCTGTTATGGACTAAATTGGGTCCGCCTTCCCAGCTACCAAATTCAAATGCATATGGTGAAGCCTTATTTCCCTGTACCTCAGAATGTGACTGTTTGTAGATAGGGCCTTTAAAGCACTGATTAAGTTAAAATAGGCTGTCAGGGTGGGCCCTAATACAATCTGACTTGTGTTCATGTAAGAGCAGAAGATGAGGACACACAGGGAGACCCTAGAGCTACATGTACACAGAGGAAAGACCACGTGATGACACAGCAAGTTGATAGTCATCTGCAGGCCCAAAGAGAGATGCCTCAGAAGAAATCAGACCTGCTGATACCTTGATCTTGGACTTCCAGCCACCAGAAATGTGAGAAAATAAATATCTGTCATTTAAGCCACCCAGTCAGTGGTATTCTGTTATGACAGTGAAGCAGACTAAGACACCATCCCCAACTAAGTCTGCAGCTCACAGATCCCTCCTCTACAATGTCATAGCATTGATTACTGAACCATCTAGGCAGTCATCAATCAGTGATATAACTGTCACCATACTGAAGGGCGTATTACCTCTATATTATTACTTAACTTTTCATGTATGTTTGCCCTTTCCTGACAATTCCAGAATAGGGAATGTCTATTAACATTCTTCGAATCCTCTGTAACCCCTGGCATAACGTCTTGTTCGATCTTTGGAAACCATCTTTCTTTGATTAATGACAAGCTAATGATAGTCTTATTTCTTATCTAGTTTGTGAATGAACATTGTTAACTGACAGTATTATATTTAGATTATCTGGATTCTTTTTTCTCCATCTTAGTGTTGCTATCTCAGGATTATACCTGCTGACGTAAATAAAGAAATAAGTAACCAAGGAATTTCTGTTCAAACACCTCCAGTGACAAGGGACTCACTTCTCATTCTTCTGCTGGCCAGTGCTAAATACCAGTTTTCCCTTTTATTGAGCTAGCATCTGCCCTCCTGTTGATCCCCTTTTAATCCTGATGTTACTTCTTAAGTGAGTATAACAGGCCCTAAAGGCAACTTCTCAGCCCAGCTGAAACCTGGCTCATATGAAGTTGCAAAGAGTAGGGACATACTCATTAGTCATATTTATTTCCCTGAGTGAAAGCAAAGGCTATGAAAATAGAACATTTGGAAAATAGCAAGGAGAAAGAACTATTCCTGGAGATCCCAGGAGAAAGCATGGAGTTTTCACTGAATAATCCCTTTGGAGTTGAGTCCAGGTAGCACCAGGACCTAGCATCAAATATGTACTGGTCCCTATAGGTTTTTCAGTCCTGCCTACTTCTGTGACCTCTCTGCTACTTTATACATCCTGTTAAAACAGAAAATAGGTTCAAGGGCAGTAAAGAGACTGGGTAAAAATGAAGAAAAACAGGAGCACAACTATCCCTACAGTAAAATAATGAAACATTAACTTTCTTCATACAAATAGAGTTTATGTCTCTAAAGATAAGCAAAACTTATAAAACAAATTGAGCATGTCTTCCTAATTGCTCAATAACTTGAATAGGAAATGTTAGAGGAAACCCTGTGGGACATATATTTTTACATTGAAGGATAACAATGATAATTACACCTACTATTTGTTGATGCCTACTTGCTGGAACATTGTTCTGAGTGCCTCACAAAAGTCAGAGAGGGAGGTTATTCCCCGCTTGACAGATAAGCTAAGTGAGGTACTAAGGACTGGTCTGGTAGGTAGGAATAAAGAGATTCCAATTCACACCATCTGATTCCAGAGTCCACAATTTTGCTATTTTGGAAATACGTGAAATGTGATCCACGTAGGAAAAAAACTGAGCTTAAAGTCTAAGGTAGGGGTGTCCAGTCTTCTGGCTTCCTTGGGCCACACTGGAAGAAGAATTGTCTTGGGTCACACATAAAATACACTAACACTAATGATAGCTGAAGAGCTAAAAAAAATTTTTTTAAAAAAACCTCTCGTAATGTTTTAAGAAAGTTTACAAATTTGTGTTGGGCCTCATTCAAAGCCATCCTGGGCCGTATGTGGCCCATGGGCCATGGTTGGACAAGCTTGGTCTAAGGTAAGGCTTGAGCTGCAACCAGCTGAAGGGAGGAATCAGATTGCTGGTGTGAGGCCAGAGCAGGCTTGTAGGGAGGGAGCTCAGGGAATGGCTAGGCTCCCGTCATCACCCAAAAGGCTTTTTAAATGCAATTTTGAAAAGGTACCCATTCATATGAATGTCATTAAGGCTATTTTTTCATGTATCTTTTTAAAGTAGATAGTGAAAGCAATCATTTAGTGGGTTGCTAAACACACCTAATAAAATAACTTTATGAAGTTTTGGCAGTCTTTTTTTTTTCCCCACTAAACCACTATTTGTATTACTTTTTTGTCCTGTGTCCTAACTTTTATTATGTTTAAAAAAAGGAAGACGAAGAAAGAGAGTGGGTTCTAAGGGGTAAAATCCTTCTTTGGTGGGTCCTGTGTCTTGCTGCAAATATTTAAAGTATACATGAAAGAAATTAAAATTCTGTGGAGATTCTATAGTTTAGAACTGGTTCCTTCCTTTAAAATCAGACAAGTTCTGGTCAGAAAAAAAGGGGGAAACTTTCAAATGAATACACAGACAGTGACAGAAATAAAAGGGATTCTCCTATAAATCCAAAATTGCAGATAGAATTCAGTTATTTTATTTTCAGCTTTGGAATACATGTTTTGGACTTGTGCTTGAAATATCTATCTAAGACCTGGGAAACGGTCCCACCAACAAGTGGCATCATCTTTTGGAGCCTTCTGGCCTAAACTTTCCTGCAAGATAAATGTATACATAAGTTTAAATAAAGAAAATGATCGCACTCATTAGAACTTTAATGGGACCAACATAGAGGTGATCTAATAAAAAGTTAAGACAGTCTCTTCATTGATGTATGAAATTGACGTCTAATATTCGCTTCCAATTTTAGTTTTGCAGAATCCTGCTACAGGAAAAATGGAGCTGTTCGGCGCATTTGTAAAGAAAATTATGCTGGACCTAACTGTGAAAGGCAAGCCAATAAAACACTCTATTTTCTGTGTAGGTCAAAGGAAGCTTTCTGTTTCTTACACTCAACAGCTCTGCCATACTCCCATTCAGTTGGTATTAAAGGAGATGCTTAAGAGGGGTGGAGGGATCACATTTCAAAACCCCTTAGGGAAGCTTTTCCCAAATCTCATGCCCCAGATACAGCAAATAACAATATGCTTCCTAGGGCTCCAGGCCAGGCCACATCTCAGGATAAGCACACGGGGGAAAAGGAAATTGAGGATGTGTATTTTGAAAAGATTCTCTAGGTGGTTTTGGTAACACTCTTTTTTTTTTTAATTTGCAGATTTAGACCTATGTTCAAGTTTCAGTATCCAATTTGAGGATAGAAAGCAAAAGCAATAGTACACAATACTTGGGGACAATCACTCCTAAACATCCCTGACCTGGTTATAATCCTCTCACTAGGTGGAAGGATTAGTTTACTTACCCATTCACCTAACTGTGGGCTCCTTGAAGACTGCATCCTATTCACTGTTGTATCTCAGATAGGGTAATTCTGGGCTCACAGTGGTACTCAATGAATATGGGTGAAAGGATGGAAGGAAGAGAGCCAGGGAAAGAGGAAGGAAAAGAAGAGGGAAGGGCCAATTTAACCTTTACGAAACTTTCCTCTTACACATTCACAGGGAAAGTTCCCAGGGGAATAATGCAGAGGGATGCTGGGAATGAATGCGGGAAGCTGGGCTCCTTTACACTATCAGCAAAAGGAAGCAAGACAGAACTGGAAGGCAGGGCAAGTTTCCGAGCCCAACATGGCGCTTTCTATTAAGAAGAAATGGGTCCTGATATATGAAGAGTTTCTAGAAAATTGAATATTTATTTTCCTTTACATGTAAACATATATGCTGCCAAAAAAGGCCTCCAGATTTCTTAGATTCTAGCTATTCCAGTAATAATTTTTTTTTTTTTTTTTTTTTTTTGAGATGGAGTTTCGCTCTTGTTACCCAGGCTGGAGTGCAATGGCGCGATCTCGGCTCACCGCAACCTCCGCCTCCTGGGTTCAAGCAATTCTCCTGCCTCAGCCTCCCTAGTAGCTGGGATTACAGGCACGTGCCACCATGCCCAGCTAATTTTTGTATTTTTAGTAGAGACGGGGTTTCACCATGTTGACCAGGATGGTCTCGATCTCTTGACCTCGTGATTCACTCACCTCAGCCTCCCAAAGTGCTGGGATTACAGGCGTGAGCCACTGCACCCGGCTCCAGTAATAATTTTTAAACACATCTTCTACTATTAGTTTTGCTTAAGACTGCTTCCACAGAAGGTTGTACATTTACAAGGCAAATGAGGCATAACGAGAAGTGGAAACCAGGATTTCTCTATCCTGTCTGTTTTCTTTTCCTATCTTGTGTTCTACTTGTCTGCTGAATTTGCAGAAAAGGAGCTCATTATAAATTCTGGCAATAGAACTACAGATTTGCCTTATTCCACAGAACTGTGTTTTCAGGTGTTGGAGACATAGAACCCTATGAATATGATTGAGTGGGGTAAAGTTTTTTTTAAAAAAACAGCAATAAATAGATGAGAATGAAGAAAGATGACCTTACAGATCAGAATTATAAAAATGATTTTTCAAATGCAAGAAATAAAATTTAAATCTCCCATAAAACACTTCCAATTTATCACTTCTCTGAAACAAGACTATTTGACTCTGAAAGGCTGGTTATAGGAAAAACTATAAATCTTCCAGGAATCATACAGGAAGTCACACAAGCATACTTTCAGTACCTTCTAGAGTTGATCTCATTTTACAAATGCCTTCCAGTGATATTCATTATAAGCTTCATATAGTACATTTCCTGCAGTTTTCATTATAAAGTTGGAGATATATTTCACAATTGGTGCATGAGCTCTCCCAATAAACTAAATTAGAAACTTCTAGAGAGTAAAGATTTAGGACAGTGCCCAACAAAAGCCTACTCTTGTCATGGCAGAAGGTGTATATTGCACTATTTGCAGGACTGTGTTGGCAGTTGAGTCCAGTACAGCATCTTGGATACCTTTCTCTTCCCTTCACTGAACCAGACTCATGTGCTATGAAGAAGTCAATGAGCCCCACCAGATGGCTGAGTCCTTTAACACAGGGGACCATTTTCTTCTGGCCATTTACTTTTCTCAGAGTCATGGTCCCCAAAACAAAATGAGCATGAATCCCAGATATTTTTTAAATCTTCACCAACTCTAACATACACTATAGAATTCCACTGATGCTTTTCTCCACAGGGTCTTTACTTTTTAATATCTAACTCTCCTGTCTACTTAAATCTTTATTGGTTCCATGGTTTAAAATCTAATTCATCACATTCAGATGGTTCCTTAGAGTAGAAGTTCAATATTCCAAAATACTTACTTACTTTCTACCTCCTGATTAGTCTTATCCAAACTTTTTATTAAGTGAAGGGGAGAGGGAGAGATAACCTTTCTGAAAGATACTTTACACAGATACAATCAACTTTGGTCCAAAAGAAGGATAATGTCTTGAGCTTAGAATGTCATAAAAATGCTGATTTCCCTTCACTTATTTTACTGTAGTCTTACTCCTAATGGAGGAGGCTCATGATGTGTTTAGGAGTTTAGTGAACTGTTAGATATTACTCTGTATCCCACTGAGAGCTTTGCTAAATTTTTTTTGTTACCCTTGAATTCCTTTTTTATTTTTATTCCTTAATTTTTAATTGGTCTTTAATGCCTTAGAAACATCTGGCTGAAAAGAATACTTTCCCAGACTTCTCCTCTTTTGTATTTAGAAGCCCTGTTGTTATACAGTGCCCTGAACAGAGGGGAAGAGTAAACCAGCAGCAGAAGAGAAGACGCTTTGCTCAGACTCCGAAATATCCCACATCAGGGACATTGCAATGGCTAGAGGTACATGCACATCCCATGTCCAAATCAATGGACACAGGATGGCAAATGGGAAGGAACCCAGGACAGGGATACAGGGGACCCGGATTTCAATTCCAACTTTTCTAGAAACTCAGCTGAGGAATCTTAAGCAAGATCCAGTGCCTCTGTTTCAACCAATACAAAATGGGTAATTTGGTATAAATCAGCAGTTCTCCTGATATTGGGTCCTTGGAACCTCAAGCGATTGCATAAAGGGGTCTGTGGTGTTGTCTGTAGACTTGAAAAGCAACATCTCTCCTATAGATTTGTACTATTTTTCAAATGCCGCTGTTGGAGTAATAAAAACAATTCAGTTAAAAGCTTAACTGAATTTATAGTTAAATTTGCCCTTTTTGTGTTTTCTCAATCACATCATTGTAAAAGTAGGCTTATAGTAGAATCTCAAGGCCAAAAAGTCAGGTGCCACTCACGTAGCTGTTCTCTGAGATTCTGTGACTAAATCTTCAAAAGTTTTCGGAGTTTCTGAAGACAAAAGTGAATCAAACATTTGAAGCCTTTCCTTTTTTCTCCATTTGACAAAAGGAAGAGGGAACGACTTTCCCAGTGTATCGCAGAGCCTAGTAAGGCAGAACTTAAGTTTCATTTGTAGTCAAAGAACCTATTAGTTCTGTCTAGGTGGACATAGCCTGGCACTATGGAGCAAAATTTCTTTCCTTAGGAATCACTTCTTTCTTTAGGAGTTTACATAGCTATAGAAACAGGATAAACAGATACTCACCTTGTTTCTAGACTATTGTTCTTTGGAGAAAATTTCTAAAAACAATACTTTAGTATACATTTGGAAGAATGGTATATAATCTTATGGACATGATTACACTTGTAGCCCTTAAGTTTCTATAATTTTTTTAACAAGAAAATTCTGTATTGTCACAAAGACAGCACAAAACTTGATCTGGTTTAATAAGGGCTGTTCTTCCCAGTGCAGACATGCATTGCTTAACTACACGATTCCGTGAAATATGTCATTAGGCAATTTCATTGTTGTACAAACATCACAAAGTGTACTTCACAAATCTAGACTGTACAGCCTACTACACACCTAGGCTATTTTGCTTCTTGGCTGCAAACCTGTACAGCATGTTACTGTAAATACTGTAGGCAATTGTAACACAGTGGTTAACTATTCGTGTATCTAAATATAGCTAAATGTAGAAAGAATACAGTAAAAGATAGAGTATAAAAGATAAGAACTAGTCCACCTGTATCAAGAATTTACCATGAATGGAGCTTATAGGGTGGACGTTGCTGTGAGTCAATCAGTGAGTGAGTGGTGAGTGAATGTGAAGGCCTGGGACACTACCGCACACTACTGTAGGCTTTATAAACACCATACATTTAGGCAATAACTAAATTTATTTTTAGAATTTTCTTTCTTCAATAAGTAACTTTAGCTTACTGGAACTTTTTTACTTTTAAATTTGAAAAAACTTTTTGACTCTTGTAATAACAGCTTAAAACACAAATGCATTGTATAGCTGTGCAAAGATATTTTCTTTCTTTATATCTTTATTTTATAAGCTTTTTCTATTTAAATTGTTTTCCTTTTAAGCCTTTTCATTAAGAACTAAAGTACAAATACACGCATTAACTTGGCCTATACAAGGTCAGGATTATCAAGGCAGTAAGAATTTTTCAGCTCAATTATTATCTTATGGGACCACTAGTGTGTATGTGGTCTACTGTTGACTGAAACGTCATTACGCGGCACATGACTATATTCCCTCAATGTGAACAGCTGGTTACTTCAGGAATGAACTTGTTCAGGGGTCAAGAAACCCTTGAAAATGCAGAGTGGACCAGTCTACAACCTCTTCCTATTCAGGATCTTTTATTAGTACATCTCTCACAGGTGAGATGGTCTCTTCTGAGGACTGCTTTCAGAAAAGAACATCAAGTGTCCCCAGCATGGACTCCCAAGGTAAGAAAAGTGTTTACCAGCCACAAGGTTTCATGTGCTTTCACACGGGATAAAAGCTTAGGGGATTTTTGTGATAGTTCTAGATTGTTTCATATTTTAAAATATTGAGAATATGATGACTGAAATGAATTCCTTTAAAATGAACCTTTATTTTACTCTACAGTGATACATCTGCTTTTAAGTTCAATCAAAAATAGTTTTCATGAGAAAACCTCATTGCTTCCTATTGGTGTAGGGAAAGAATTCTCTGAGTCTCAGCTTCCTGACTGGTAAAAACATTGGGATAATAATGGTACCTATCTTGAAGGCTTATGAAGATTAAATGATTTCTCATGTAAACTACTTATGACAGTACCTTGCATAGAGTAATACTTCATTACATCATATAATCATGATGATGATGACAATCTGTAAAAGTTATTTAACCAAGACTAGGATATGGAATAATGTCAAAAGGGAAAGGAAATTACATCGTACCCCAACATTTCAACCACTGACCATATTCTATGTAGGTCATTAGCACCACTTGTAAGTATTTTGGTTCATTTCTCCAGACTCGTTAGGTCTGTTCTTCCCCATCTGTTTTAAAATTAGACATGACCAACGTGATGTGACCAGCTTTGGCCAATAAAGTATAAGCAGAGGTGATGTGTTAACCTAGGTGGAAGCCATTAACAGTCAGTATATAATTTGCATTGTTCTTTTTCCACTACTACAGAGACTGTGGAAATAAGCATGGTGATGGAGTCCTCATCAGCCAGATCCTAAATGACATGACCAAGAACCCACTTTTGATTCACATTTGACATATAGAGTGAGTCAGAATTAAATTTTTGCCATAAAAAGCCACTGTTATTTGAGAATTGTTGTTATGACAGTGTCCTAATCAGTAAGCCACAGTAATATGTACCCTTGTTAGCATCTTCATTAATGCTACTTTAGATAGTTATTAATATGTATATACAGAATAACATTTCTAAAAATAATAATAAATTAGTATACATTTGGAAGAATTGTATATAATCTTACGGATGTGATTACACTTGAAGTCCTTGATTAAGTTTCTATAATTTTTTAACATGAATATTCTGTTACTTGAAAAACATTGTATTTGTATATGTGTGTGTGTGTCCCTAGGAGGAAGAAGAAAAAGTTATTCTGAAAGTGGAATGCCGACCTTGTGTTTTTCACTGACTTAAATCTCACCCTGAACTCTAAATTAAAGTTTCCAAAGTCTCTTACATTTTGCGCTAGTTGGTTTGGGCAGAGAGCCCAGATACCACATCATTTTTAAAATTCTAAATGAGCCAAGAGAATCCACCCACATGCATGTAATTACTTCACTTGTGCTACTATTACTATCTTTGTTGGCAATGCACAAAAGTGAACCTTTCACTTGGTGAAAATTATAAGTACTTGAACCAACCAAAATTTCATTCCTCGGCAAGGAACTCAATATTACAGATGATTGCCAGCTTGTGTATTTGTATTTTAAAAGATTTTGCCATCCCAAATGGATTATCTGGAACCATTAATGACCATCTAAGCAAACGGTGACAAGAAAAATATCCTCAAGTTCAAAGCTCTAGTTACCTCTCTTTGAACATCATTTACCTGACCATTGCCTCTGATGCAATTCCTTGTCTTCAGATTGTCTTTGCACAGGACTTGAAAACACTCTTTTCATTCCCCAGATGGGGCAGCAATAAGTCTCCTGACATGGCAGGATTTCACAGAAAGTAATTTCAGGTACTCGTAAGGAGGCCGGTGTGGTTGCCAGGGACGTATTAGGTGCTGCAAGGCGTTGGGCAGAGGGGAGGGAAGCAAGAAGGTTAACCTGAAAGGCTGGTTTCTTCTGTTGACAGTTCACATGAAACCAGGTCCGAGGGTGAGGAATGTAAAGTCTTTACCTGAGGAGGAGGCTGTGGGCATCAGAGCTGGCTCCTGAGAGCTTGTGATATTGCTGGAGAAAAAGAATGATATGATTAATGAAAGATGCCTGCAAAAATCTTTCTCTCCAAAGGAATTTTAGGCCAGAAAATTGAACTGAACTCTTACCTTGGAGGGAGATTTGGGGCACGTCGGTTTTGATCTTTTAAGCTAAGTATATAAAGGACGACTATCGTCAAAGCACTGTCAAAAAAAAAAAAAAGCATTTTGTGGCAGATTTGTTTCCAGATATATCTCACACATCCAGCTGGCCAGAGATGTACTCTCACAGGCCACACAGATGGGAGCAGGGGGGAGGGGGTGGCCACGGCTGACAGAAACACCATGGAAACCAGCACAGTTATTCTTTCTGCCCTGCAGAGAAAAAGCCCTCGGCTTCCTGGAGCTCAGAGGCTCCTGGGTTTCTCCATGCTGCTGGATTTTTCCACAGAGCAGCCCCCCAGCCCTGGCAAGCTGTCTCAGAGGCGCCTGTCACTAGTGGAAGATTACAAGAGGAAGCGTGTACGTTGCTGGAGGCAACTGCTCCTTGCAGGAAAGAGTCAGAGCAGTTTGTATCCCACCAGCGGAGGGCATTGGCACTGTCACCCTGGGAGATGGAAGGCGGCACAGGTCTAGTCAGCTGTGGATGCCAAACCCTCTGGCTACTGCTCTGACATCCTCCTTCCGGCTGCCTGTCTCTTCAGAGCACAGTACACTGAATAGGTCAAGGAAAAAAAAGAACTGCAAGAAAGCATTTGTTTCCACACTGTGAGACTTCAAAATAAGGAAGATGTCTTCTCCCCCATCATCAAAACTTACATATCCTAATGGAAGCTTTCCTTAAGAGTTCTGAGCCTTGGGAAGCTATTCCCAAAAATCCTCATACTTAGTGTTCTCCTCTTTGGGGGGGCATCTTTAGAACTCTTTCACAAGTCACATAGAAAGTGTGCTGATAGCTTTACAGCTCCATTTTGTGCTAGGCTTGAAAGAGTTACCTGACTTGACTTCTTGCCAGTTTCACGTCACACCTGGTTCTCCAAACTTGACTCCTCATTATTTTGCTCCCCATCAAAGGTGCTGGATTTACCATTGGGATACACACACAGACACACACACACACACACACACACCGCCATATGTCTGAATTCTGCTCACAAAAAACAAATTCCCAAAGTATTTTCAGCAGCAGCTAGTTACTGCCCAGCAGGCACAACCCTGCCTGGAAAAAGTGGTGCAGAACCCCAAAGATGCTGTGAGATACAATTTATAGTGTCATCATGGTGATTGTTTGCTGTGGTCCAGTCAATAGAGGCAGGAGACAGATAAATCCTAGGCAGACAGGGGTGGGTCCCCAGTGAAAACCCACCTTCAAACCAAAACAGCCTGAAACCCACAGCCCAGAGTAAGAACGTCTAGTCCTGTTTTCCCACTCTCTCCTGATTGGTTCTATCTGAATAATGCCTTTTAACCAATTGAATGTTGCTTTTTCCAATAATACCTAGGGCCTGCCCCACTCCCATCCTGTGCCTATAAAAACCCCAGACTCAGTCAGTAGAGACAGAGCTAACCTGACTTCGGGGAAGAGATGACCTGACTTTAGGGAAGAGATAACCTGACTTCGAGGAAGACAACCTGATCTTTCCATCCCCTCTTCAGCTCCCTTCTCCACTGAGAGCTGTTTTATTTGCTCAATAAAATTCTCCACTCTCATCACCCTTCAGTCATCAGTGTGACCTCATTCTTCTTGAATGCTGGACCAGAGATAGGGACCCACTGAGTGTGGGTGCCCAGAAAGGCTGTGTCATTGGCCCTTTGCCCTCACCAGTGGCAGGCAGCTGCCCCATGTGACAAGACCAGGGGTCAACTGAGCTGCTAACACACTGCTGTGCATTGGGCTGCAGATGGCAGAGCTAAAACAGCTAATTAGCACACTAATACCTGCCTGAGTCTTTGGGGTCCCAGGCACCCTTGCCTGGGCACTGCCATGTTCCCCTGGGAGTGAAATGCCTGGTCTGGCCGCAGGCCCTGCATGGAGCTTGCTCCTGTATCAGTGCCTGGAGTGGCCGCCAAACCCCACATTCACTCGCTCATGTGCTCCCACTCAGCTGAGCACGGTGGGCCAAGTAGACAGATAACCCTGCTACGAGTCCAGCAAAAAGGCTAAGAAAAATCCTGTGTCACAGTCTCCCCTTCTTTGTTCTCCTACCACTCCCACTCTCTATCTCCCCATTCTAACTCTAAAACACTCATTATGATTTATGTCCAGCATCTGCCTCAATGCATACCCCAGAAAACTTCTAGGACCACAGAATGAAATGGAAATCTGCTTCATTCTCTGGGGACACACCCTGGTTTTGACCCTGCTCAGGTATACCACAGGCCAGAAGCAAGATAATACGCCTAATACCTTCCATTGACGGTCTTAGTGGTAAACAGTATTGGAAATCATAAGATCTAATAAGCATGTTTAAAAAGCAGTCTCTTTACCTTAAAATTAGACTTCTTATAACCTTTCCACTGGGCTGGGAATCTGTGTCTCTAGAGAATGCTAAGTATGTCCACTAAGATAGAGGTTCACACTCTCCTGAGTTGGGAACCCCAGCAAGAAAAGACAAGCACACTTAGGAGAAAGAGAAAAGTGCAAAGGCTTCTAATGGGAATTCTGGGTAGTGATGTCAAATCCTTGGGTATCTCCCTACAGTGGGCAGTAGCAAGTCAAAAGTGAAAACACTAAGGAACGAGAAAGGCACAGATAAAGCTACATTATCTTCTTTAGCCAGGGCATTGCTTTAGGTCAAGGAACTGAAAGTACCTTGAGACCACAGCTTGCTTTGCCCATGAGAATAATTGTCTTCCCTAAGACAAGCCCCAGAGGCCAGTTCTTTCCCATGCTAACAAAGCATTTTTTGAGTGACAGATAAGTACCTTTTCACCATATGAATAGTCAGACTAACAACAAAACAGGTGCACTCAAAGGCCCAGAGAAGACAGGCAAGAGAATACAGCAAGATGACCAGGTCTCAAAAGCCCAGTGTGGTTGGGGAGGGGAATCACAGCAGCAGAAGGCCAGAGGCCTGAGAAAAGGCCCTGCATACTAGCAAAGGCTGCTTTCTGCCTTTGCTGGCTGCAAAGGAGGGATGGTGTCAAAAGCTGCCCAATTTGCATAGCAAATACTGTTGTCTTCACTGTGTTTGCTTGGTTTAACGCAAATGTACGCATGGTACATCTTGGTAAAAGGTCTTCACTGAAGAATCCGGAAGAGTTATCATAAATATGAGTGACCAGGGGAGACTGGATTATACCTGATTTCCTATTTACTTCTTTCCCCTAAGTCAAAAGAAAACAGAGTTTAAGAAAACTCTTTGTTTTCAAAGCTAAGAAAGATACCACACACGCACACGCGCAAGAAAAGCACAGTTTGCTGCTGAACGTAGCAGTTAATTGAATAAAAAAATGTCACATTTAAATGCAGAAAGCCAGTGCTTTTTTCTTCAAAATATGAGTTTTCAAAAAGGGTTCCCTCATTTTTATACTACCGAAGTTCAGTGTCGAAAGGGCTTCTTGTCTTCAAAGTAAACAGGCCAGTCTCCAGTTCATATGTGATAAACGAAACATGGGAAGGAAAAAAAAAGGTTGACATAGCATAACAGTGAAGTTTTTCTTACCAAAATGCCATCACAGCAATCAGAGTTATAACCAAGCTCTGGAAAACCCAGTTCGGACACGCCTGTCTTTTTCCTGAAAGATAAACCTATAAAAAGGTTCAGTAATAAGCAGTGATAAATTAGCAACTCTGTGAGAAGGGAGCCTGGAGAATTGCACCCAGCAGGGGTATTTGCTGTTCTCTAGGGATGGTTTGAGTGCTTGCCTCAATTTACATCTCTTTCCTCCTCCCTGCCTCTCTGAAAACAGCATTGTTTCAAAGTCTATCTCAAGTCCCTCCCTTTCCTTGAAATTTCATGCTACAGCAATCCCTCTGTTCTCTGACATCCTGCAGACAATGGTCTATGCCATTCATTGGGCACTTTGCAGTTTTATGAGAAAGGGGGACCTGAGACAAGGTATTGTCAGACCACAGATGTCCAACTCTTTGAGTAGGATACTCTTGAAAATCAAAAGATCTTCAAGACATGAAGAGATGAATCCCAATGGAACGATTTCAGGTATCATGACAAATGATGAAAAAGGTTTTTACAGAATGAAATCCCACTAAATACTCCTTAAATTACAACACCAGTATTCAATTTTTCACCTATATATACAGATATCTCTGGGCCTGTGTCTCACTTATTCTTATATTAATTCAATAAATATTTATTGAACAGTATTATGTACAACACTATAGGAGACACGAAAATGAGTAAATTATAGTCTCTGGGATGTAAATGAGACAAAGCTTTAGGACTGATACATACTGGCATAAAAGCTTGCATATGGAGAACAGGATAAGAGCTACAGATTGACAGCTGTGGAATTGCTGGGGAATCTGGCTGAAGAGATAGGAGAGGTTTTCTGCCATCTTAAATGAGGTGCTACTTAAATATGAGTTTCCTATAAATGCAATAAGCAGTATTACGTCTCCTCCCTTCTGCAGATATAGGATACAGTTATGCTTTTGGTCATTAGGGTATTAAAAGGTGGTAATAGTTTTAAATTAGTTCTTGTTTTAATTTACTGGGCTGATACCTGACTAAAGAAAATGTTCTTCAATGTAATATAGGGTAGGGGACTGGATTCACTATATGGTTTTTTTTACCAAGTACACAAACCCTTAGGGCTATTGTAACTGAGTCATCCTTCTGATGACCAAGAAGTCAACAGTTTATATTGTTCTGAGGTCTCACAGAAACTGTTCTGAGGATGTCTTAATAGTGTACTGTACAGAGAAGAAACTCAATGAAATTTGTTGAATTGACTGGAGTTAAATAGCATAGTCTCAGGATAAGTGTTTTCTCCCTCAATCTACCCCCACAGCTGCTGAATTATTTTAAGTCTCCAAGTTTTTGCTCAAAATCCTTTGACCTAATGTAAAGAAATGGCCTAAGACCTGGAGTCAAACTTGGAGTTGAGTCTTCAAGTTATGTAAATGTCACTGATCCTCATTTTCTTTATCAATAAAATAAGAACAATAAAATAATGCCTACCTACTTTTCAGAGTTACTAGGTATAGCCAATGAACAGTGTAATGGCTCTCAAATTAAGGTGTGCATAGAATTACTATGGTGCTTGATAAAACCCTAACTGCCCTAAATGTAAAATTCTGATTCAAGAGGTTTTATTTCAGGGAGACTGGGGGTTAGAAACCTGTAAGAAGTAGGATAATGAAAAGCATTTATCCATGTTCATTTTTTTTTCTTAGATAGGGTCTTGCTCTGTTACCAAGGCTGGAGTGCAATGGCATGATTTTGCCTCACTGCAGCCTTTATCACCTGGGCTCAAGCGATCCTCCTACCTCAGCCTCCCAGGTAACTGCAACTATAGCCACCAAACCCAGCTAGTTTTTAAATTTTTTATAGAGATGGGGGTCTCACTGTGTTGCCCAGACTAGTCTTGAACTCCTGGGTTCAAATGACCCACCTGTTCTGGCCTCCCAAAGCATTAGGATTACAGGCGTGAGCCACCATGCCCAGCCATGTTCATTCTTTCCCTTTCCCTCTCCTCCTCCAAATAGTCAGTGAATTCTTACTTGAACCCTGGGGAACTTCCTATCTCACCGTGAGTCCTACCTATAGCAAGAATGACCCACCTACCTCTTGGAGGTAGAGAAAGGGAAAGAAGAGGAGCCCTACTGATTGAATGAGAGCTACATCAGGAGATTTCAATCTTCTTCCAGAATGAAGCATCTTAGCCAGCATTGGGAGCTGTGTTGAAGTAAAGGCAGGGCCCAGCCAGGCTTCTTACCATCTGGTAAGGCCCACTAACTGCCCATAGCAGCAATTTGCTCATTAACAAGACCCCCACCCTACCCCAGAATACCACCACTCCCCACTTACACACAAGCATTTCAATGACCCACAGAGGCCCCAAGGAACAGAGGACACCTAGGAGATGGGTGGTGGCACAGAAGGAAAAGTCAGCCTCACAGAAAGAGTTGAGATCTCTTAGCAGGTAAGCACAGAGGGAGAAAGTACTTTGGTTATTTGTATTTTATTGAGCTCTCTGGACAAGTCTGAAATAAGAATTGTTGACATACTGAGTTTGAACACATTAATAACACATTAAGCAGCACTTACCATGTGCCACGCACCCTTCTAAGTGCTTTACATATATCAACTTATTTAATCCTCACAAAAATCCTCTACAACCCTATGAGGCCAGTACCTTTATCAACCCCATTTTAAAGATAGGAAAAACAAGACACAGGAAGGCTAAGTTTCTCACTCAAGATCACACAGCTGGTAAATCACATAGCCAGCAATTTGGACCCCCCAAAAAACTGGCTTCTTTATTTTCAGCCTTATCTTCTACTATCTTCCCTAAACAACTCCCACCTAATGCTTCAAAGAAGCCAGTTTCAGCCACCAGACTTTCATTTATGGCATTCCATCTGTAACTTCTCCTTCAGTTTCATTGTTGTCTAGCCAAAGCTTACTCCTCCTTTAAGGCTCAACTCTCATAAACCTCCTGACACTCTGAGCCTTTGCAGCAGTAATGACATCCAGGTACAACTATTCTTTATATTTTCCCTGGCTACAACGCCATTCCTTAGAAGAGATCTGACTCATCTTTTCTGCCTCCCACATGCCCTCTACAGTAACACTAAGAGGTCTCTGAGTTGAATGGGTGCTCTTTAAGGCCTATATGAGTCCCTGACCCTGGGAACACACCCCAGCTTATACCCTACCCACATACGCAAGACACTGAACCACTTAATGTTTTTTAATTTAAGTTGTCATGCTTCTGGGAATATTTTCATACTGGGCTCCTCACTCATGTATTCATTTGACAAATATTTCTTGAGTGCCTACTGTATGCTATAAAGAGAATCTCTTTATTTTGCAAGATGGGTGCAAGATGGGAGCTACAGAGATTGCAGGTGAGCAAACTGCATCTACAGGGCTGCCATGGATGTGGATGCCATTCCCTCGATCCCACTGAAAATGGTTTAGTCCAAAGGGCACCTTTCTGACACAATATTTTTAGTGTTTTGTGTTGTTACCTACTGTGTGCAGGGTGCTGTGCAAACAGCTTGAGCTCCTTCAATCCTAATTCAAATCCTATCAACCCATCTTTGTAAATACTATAATTGTCTCTCTTTCCCAGTGTGGTTGAGAAACTCGCCCCAGAGCACTTCTACGTATATTTTTACCTGTGTGTTTGTGAAGCTTGTCAGCTGTATAATACTTTACTCGTTTTTAGTAGAAGAATTTTGAACTCTTTCTGAATTCTTTCAGAATAATTCAACACAGTATAGCATGAGGAGTAGAGAGTAAACTGAGGCAGTGGCACCAATATCAGGTCAGCCTTTAACAGGGTGTCCGTTAAGGTCACGAATATCTTCCCCAGGGAAGGGCCACCTTTGGGCCACTGCCGGATCAGAGGAGCAAGCTGAGTTTTGCAGCTACTTACAAAGTGCTGCTAGGAAGGGTGTTTGTAGCTTCTCCCTTACTGATACTTCTCTGTGATGGAGAGGGTACCCTTCAAGTTAATCAATGATTAATCTTCACTTTAACTATAAATATTATCCTACTTAATAAATGCTCTCTTTATTCATTAAGAAAACTGTCACATTTGAACCTTTGCCAGCAAGTGAATACCTGTTCTTCCAATTGCATAGTTAGTACTAAATATCAAAGGGAAAGGAGGGATTTGAGGATTAACTGAAGTCCCTTTGGGATCTCCTGAAGCCAAAGGTAAGAGGGTGGGGGTCAAGGCATGTACACAGATCTGGCAGCACAAGGCCATCTGTATGTGGAAGCTCCTGAGCCTCACCTGAAGGGGACAACATAAACAAAACCTGCAGATAATAATTCTAAGATTGTTATATTCTGTAATCGTTTCTTTAAACTTTGCTTCAAAAAGCCAGTTCATATCTACTAGAGGGCTAATATTTAAACACATGTAGTACATAAGGATACAAATTATGGATTTTCTCAACAAACAAATGAGAAAAAAATTCTTGACCAATTTCTGTAAAGACTTTCTAAATAGAAAATACCATCTCCTTTTATTGCAAATGTGTCTATTTACCTTGTTGGTTTTCTTGTGAATGGCTCTTCGTGGAGAAGACGCACTAACAGCTCTGCTACATTTGCTTTAAAAGACAGAGAATCGGTCACTATTCAAACACCTCTCCAGGAGACATACGGCAAAGGCCCAGGCCGCCACTAACACAGCAGTATGAGTTTCTTTTGTGATATAGTGATAATTTGAAAAGGAAAAGTCATGGCAATTGAGAGTTCCTTTTGTGAAAGGAACGTCAGTAAGCATAACTGAATAAATGAAACACTGCATTTCTCTTTTTCTCAAAACTAAACCCCAGGAAGTGCGCATTTACCTTCTTAAGCAATAAAAAAATAACAAAAACGTTTCCCCGTGAGGACCAAACACGGTTTTCTAAATTTAGAAATGACCACTTCTCCTCATTAAAGGAGAAGCCGCCCCTGTGCTAAAATTTAGCACTTCCTGTAACAACTGCTATTAAACAGATGTCTCACGTTTTTTTTCTACTTTTAAAACAGCAACAGAAAAAAAAATAAGAAAGTTATCATTTAAGACAATTGTGCTTCAAAACATTCTAAAAAATGCATACCTCATTATTAGAAAATAATGGTTGCTGTTTGATCAAAAAGACCATTTAGATTGATCTTATTCTGGAAAGAGCTCACCCTCTCCTTACCCAAATTTCTATGGCAATCCTGGCTGCATGTACCTGATTGAGCTTGCTTCACTGGCTGAAGACTTCCAACTACTGAGCCGCTTGAGCCGGGCCAGCTTTTTGTTCCATATTTCCAACTCTTCTATTCTTTCCTCAAGGTTATTAGTTAGTTTACACAGCTGCTTCACTGCACCTACATTTTCCATAAAGATCTGGTCCTAAAACGGAAAAAATCAAAGAGAGTGCATAGATTAACAATTTGAGATCACTATGGAGCTGTCCACAGTCCATTCAAAGACAGCTGGAATTTATCATTGAAAATGGTTATAAACACACACATCTTCAAGTTTATTCAAGATAAATGTGCAGAGGTTTGAAACTTAACATGGTCTTCCTAACCTGTTGGCTGTGTAGTAAAACTGCTTCTGTTTAATTTGCAATGAAGTGAAAATATGACCTCGTAACTCAAAAATGGAGCTGAAGGACATTGGTAAGTCTGGAATCAGGAGATTTATTTTCAATGGCCATTATTCCATATGTACAACTCTGAGGCAGGAGAATCGCTTGAACCCAGGAGACAGAGGTTGCAGTGAGCCAAGATCGTGCCATTGCACTCCGGCCTGGCCAATAAGAGTGAAACTCCATCTCAAAAAATAAATGAAAAGAGAGAAGAGAAGAGAAGAGAAGAG
>PVKV010031511.1:0-20921 GCA_004027835.1 Alouatta palliata | reverse complement strand
CGGCTCACCGCAACCTCCGCCTCCTGGGTTCAAGCAATTCTCCTGCCTCAGCCTCCTGAGTAGCTGGGACTACAGGCACACGCCACCACGCCCAGCTAATTTTTGTATTTTTAGTAGAGACGGGGTTTCACCATGTTGACCAGGATGGTCTCGATCTCTTGACCTCGTGATCCACCCGCCTCGGCCTCCCAAAGTGCTGAGATTACAGGCGTGAGCCACCGCGCCCGGCCGTGTGTATTTATTTTTTGAGACAGGGTCTTGCTCTGTCGCCCAGGCTAGAGGGCAGTGATGCGGTCGTGGCTCACTGTGGCCTCTAACTCCTGGGCTCTGTGATACTCCCACCTCAGCCTCCCAAGTAGCTGGGACTATAGTCATGTGCCACCACACCCGGCTAATCTTTTAATTTTTTTGTAGAGACAGAGTCTCACTATGTTGCCCAAGCTGGTCTTGAACTCCTGGCCTCAAACAATCCTCCCACTTGGGCCTCCCAAAGTGCCGGAATTGTAAGTGTGAGCCACCTCGCCCAGCTAAGCCCCCATTTTATCCAGGAACCTCCAGCTCCTGGACCCCTGCATCTGGCCCCCTTTCTTCCAAAGATCCCCTCCTGTGAGGCCTCCAGGAGCCCTCACTGCCCTGGTCTCCACCCACTCCCCTGCAGCCCATCTGTGGTTCCCTCTGCTGCTTCCTCCTCATCTCCCTGACTCTGTCAGCAAAGGACTCAGGCCTGGGAAGCCCCCTTGGCTCCCATAGCTCCCCCTCCGTGATGGCCTCATTCTGTGTCACACCTCTCAATGCCCACATTGAGGTCTTCAGCCTGGGCTGCAACCCTGAACCCCAGGACCTCACGTCCAACCACTCTTTACTCATCCACCCAGTGGCGAACTCACCTCAGGCCAGCACAGCCAATCTGAATTCTGTATTTTTCCCTCTTCAGATCTTCTTCCTTCAAGACTTCCTCATCCTCCCAGCCCAGGTCGGTCTTGTTTCTGTCCTGCTGCTCCTTGAGTAAGACCTCTTGGCTCCGCCTCCTAAACTCTTCCAGAAGCTACCTGCCTCTTCCGCCTCTATGACCCCAAGCCTGGTCCAGCCTCTGCCCTCACAGTCTGACCCCTCCCAGCAGCCAGAGGGAGCTGGCTCACAACTGTCAATTAGGTCCCATCACATCCTAGCTCAACCCTAAGGGCTCCAAGGCAGGTGGTCGCAGGGCCACTCTTTGAGAAACCCTGGCCTAGGCTTTCTGAGCTCTGGGAGAGCAGGCTCCTTCCCCTCACCTGATACCTGACAAAAAAGGGCTTTAAAAGCTACACACACACGCACACACACACACACACACACACACACACACACACACACTCATACACTCACACACTCTCTCTCTCTATATATATGTAGGAGTCATATATATACATGTGTATACACACACACCCATATATATAAATTAGCTGGGCGTGGTGGCAGGCGCCTGTAATCCCAGTTACTTGGCAGGCTGAGGCAAGAGATTTGAAAAAATGTTCCATGCACCCTGTGCCCCTTCTAGGAAATGCCAAGCGACTTCGACTGTGGCCTGCCAGCCCCCTGGCCTCATGTACCTGGGCCAGCCCCCTGGCCTTCCTATAGCTCCACATATCCAACAGGCTCAGTCCTGCCTCCTGATCTTTGCACTCTCGGTGCCCTGCCAGGAGCACTCCCCTCCCAGACTCTCTGGGAGCTTGTCCTTTGTCTCCCTTAGGTTTCTGCTCAGCTGCCACCTCCCTGACTCCCTCCCACTACCCCCACTGCTCACCCTCTGTCTTCTTGTTTGCAGCCTCCACCTCCTGAGTTCAAGTGATTGTCCTGTCTCAGCCTCCCGAGTAGCTGGATTATAGGTGCATGCCACCGTGCCAGGCTAATTTTTATATTTTTTGGTAGAGATGGTATTTTGCCATGTTGGCCAGGCTGGTCTTGAACTTCTGACCTCAAGCGATCCGCCTGCCTTGGCCTCCCAAAGTGCTGGGATTAGAGGCGTGAGCACCGCACCCGACTGGTCTTCTTATCACCTCTGTCACTGCTCAGTCTTTGTGGAATGACTGGTGAGCACCAGCCTGATCCGGAACAGCCTAGAGGAGGAGAACCTAGCAAGCCATCTGTCTGGTCAGCTCCTCCATGGCTGACAGTTTGCAGGAGGCCTTGCATGTCACCAGTGGACGGCTCCGCTTGGCCCCCAGATCCACGTCCTGGGTGTGGGTCTTACCCGCTTCAGGGTCCAGGCTCCCTAGAGCCCGGGTCTGGAGTGGGCACGCAGCTCCAGGCTCCACAGCTCCCCAAGTCCTTCCACTCTTGGCCTTGGCTTCTCCTGCTCTTCCTGGCACTTCCCCAGGGATGCCCTGGTGCTGCAAAGTTAAGAGCAAGTCCCAGCACTTTGGGAGGCTGAGGCAGGTGGATCACCTGAGGTCAGGAGTTCAAGACCAGCTTGGCCAACATGGTGAAACCGCATCTCTACTAAAAATACAAAAATTAGCCGGGCGTGGTGGCGGGTACCTATAATTCCAGCTACTTGGGAGGCTGAGGCAGCAGAATCACTTGCACCCCGTAGGGAGAATTTGCAGTCAGCTGAGATTGCTCCTGAACTCCAGCCTGGGCAATAATAGATCAAGGCTCTGTCTCAAAAAAGAAGTGAAGATCAAGGCAAACTCTTTGGATCAGACAGAGCCAGGCTGGACTCTAAGTAGCTGTGAGGCATGGGGAGGTGGCCTCTGTCTCCCCCGTCTTGGTAGTGTCCCCAGAAGGGCACTCTGTACTCATGAGGGCAGGCTGCAGCAATCCTGCTGTCCACAGAACTCTCTGGGGCTCACTTTGGTCAGGCGGTGGCTTTGCTGCCTTTCACAGTGGTCTCAGGGAATTTCATTTCTCTGCTACTCCACATTCTGGCAGGTGCCAGCCTGTCCCCGGAAGGGTCACTGGGCAGCGCTTCCTGGATTTGTTCTGAGGAAGAGGAGGTTGGCTTGTGCCCTGCCAGTCATCCCCTCTCCCCACCCCCAGCCGCAGTAACTCCTCAGCCTTCCTTCCTGACCCTCTGCCAGGTTAGGGTGCCTCATCTCAGGGTGGCTGAGGCCACGTGAGCACCAGGGAAGCGAGAGTAACTGACACCGGTGAAGGCTGCCACAAGGCACCTGGGACTTCTCCCAAGCCAGGAGCAATCGGAGCTGACCAGGGACCCAGGGAGTGGGCAGGGAAGAGGGAGGGAGGGGCCTGGATCCAGACTCGGAGCCCGGGGCTGGACGCCAGCCGAGAACAACACCAGACACAGCTCTCCCAGCTCGGTCCCGGCCTGCCCTCCCCAAAGGTGACTTTGGGGGTGGTAGGAAGGAAGCTCAGGTTTCTCTGGTCAGGAACAATACTAGATCCATAAATCCCCGTCCTCAGAGGCCACCAGAGTCTCCCAGAGCCCAAGGTGGAAGGAGAGTGCTGTGGGCTCTGGCAGCCACTCCCAGAAAGGTGAAACTGACCCGGCCTGCAGGGAACAGGGGCCGGCCAGAAGGAGGGGCTGAGTCCAGCCCTTCTTCCTGGCTTCTCTCTCACTTGGGATTCTGGGGGGTCCAAGAAGACTTGTGTCCAGATGGGGAAGTGGAGGGTATTTGTCAGCATTCCCAAACACAGATGGGGAACTGAGGTTGGAGCCGACAAGGGACACAGGACATTGGGGGCAGCCGAGAGACCCCTCCAGGAGCCTCCGACTGACATCATCCCAGGGAGCCCAGGGTCAGGAGGCAGAGCGTCAGATGGCTCCGTCTGTCCTTGGGGAAGGGGGCCAGGCACCCCAGGGTGGATGCCAGGGGCCCAGCCTGCCGTACTCAGAGCCCAGCCCCTCGAGCCTCCCCTTGGCTCCCCCAGGTAGCTCATTTAAGGCTTGAGCAGGTGTAGATGAGGAAGTGCGGGGCCTGGGGAGGAGGGGGCGGCTCACTTGTCAGGGTCATTCCACTGCTCAGAGACGTTAATGTGTCAGATTCAGGGACAGGAAATCAGCTGCCATTTCCTGAGACAGTGCGGCCTCCCTGTCCTCCTGCACATGCCCAGAGTGGCGATCCTGGCAGATAGATGCACACGCTCGCTCGCAGACCCAGTGCCACTCCCCACTTCCCCTCCTGGCTTCCCCTCCCCGAAACACAGCGAGGGCCAGACCCAGCAGTGGAGGGGCCCTGGCTTGGCCGCAGGCCGACAGGGACACCTGCACAGGAAGCCCTCATCCGCACGAGTCGCTCAGGCTCACCTGCTCAGCCTCGTGGTGCATCCCCTGGTGCCCTCCTGGGCTGGCAGCCATGGGGTCCCAGCCTTGAGGGCTACCCCAGAGGCAGGAGACATGCCAGGCTGTTTCCTGGAGACAGCCACCTGGTGTCAGCAGCTCCTCAGGCTTCCTTCTGCTGTGGGTCCTGCACAGGGACCAGCCCCTGACCCCTGGAGGTGGTGGGGGCCCGTTGCCCACTCCCTACCCACCTTGAGCCTCCTGGATGAGGCACCATCCCTTAGACTGGGCTTGAGTCCTTGTGCCCCACCATCCAGGTGTGCAGGGCCGGTCACGTGACTCGGGGCTGTCTCGGGTTTCTCCCACAGGGGCCTTCTCAGTGAGGCCTCCTCCCTTATGGCCCAGGGAAGCCTAAAGCAGATGCCAGGGAAGAGTCCAGCAAAACATAGGGATTGGGGCCTGCGGAATTGGCTGCAGGGGCAGCTGGTCAGGCAGGCCTGGGATTGACCAAATGCCCTGTAGCCCAGGTGCAGCCACACGAAGGCCTCCTCCGACACCTCCTCCCGCTTCTGGCAACCCATGCCCCCAGCACACACTTGTGTGCTCTGCCCTTGACTTGGCCTTTGCATCGGCCCTGGCCAGGCCCCTCTCCTTCCTGTGCCCTGCCTGCACACCCAAGACCCAGTCTGGATGCTCCAGACCTTGAGGGCCCCCGTAGACCCCCAGCTTACTTTCCTTCCTGTGCCCATGTGCTGGCAGGACCAGTGACTCCAGGTTCCATGTGTAGAATGAGGTTCGTGTGGGGCCAGAAGGGAACTTGTGTTGTGGCCTGCATGGTGAATGGTGCATTTGACCTTGGACAAGTCACTTTCTTGCTTCTGATCTCTGTTGCTTTGTCTGAAAATGGGTAATAAAAGCTCATACTGTCAGCCAGGTGCAGTGGCTCACGCCTATAATCCCAGCACTTTGAGAGGCCAAGGTGGGCGGATCACTTGAAGCCAGGAGTTCAAGAGCAGCCTGGCCGACATGGCAAAGCCCTGGCTCTACTAAAATCACAAAACTTAGCTGGGCCTGGTGGTGTGTGTGCCTGTAGTCCCAGCTCGGCTGCAGGCAGACAGGGACACCTGCACAGGACACCTGCCTCGGGAGACTGAGGCAGGAGAAACGCTTGAACCGGGAGGCAGAGGTTTCAGTGAGCCGAGATTGCGCCACTGTACTCTAGCCTGGGCGACAGAGCAAGACCCTGTCTCAAAAAAAAAAAAAAAAAGGAAAGCTGTTACTGTCAGCCGGGTGCAGTGGCTCACGCCTATAATCCCAGCACTTTGGGAGATAGAGGCAGGTGGATTGCTTGAGTCTAGGAGTTCAAGGCCAGCCTGGGCAATATAGCAGGACTCCCATCTCTACTAAAAATACAAAAGTCAGCCAGGCATGGTGGTACGTGCCTGTAGTCCCAGCGGCTCGGGCGGCTGAGGCAGGAGAATTGCTTGAACCCCAGGAGATACACTCCAGCCTGGGTAACAGAGCGAGACCCTGTCCCAAAAAAGGCTCTTATTGTCTCTGGCTGTCCAGGGAGAACCTAGCACACCTGGTGTGCCAGAAGCAGCACTAGTGTCTGCAGTGATAACGCCTTGCCCATGGCCCTTCGGTCCTGCCGGGGGGTTGGATAAACCCCTCTAAATTTCCAAGAGAGGTGGGCCTGGGACCTTGGCTCCTTGGCGGTGCAGGAAGGACATGTAAATGTTCACCCCCAGCCCCACCCCGGCCTCGAGCTGCTGGGGGTAGGCCGGGCCACATGGAGGGGACAGGATGGATGGCGTCCCAGCTGGGGTGAGGGTCTTCTAGCCAGCGCCTCTTAGGGACACTCCTCTGTACCCCCAGCACTCCTGCTAATCACTCAGCAAGATGTGCATGAAATCTGACCTGTGCCTGCCCGATAACGTCTCTGGGTACCAGCCTCCCTCCTCACCCCGCAGCGCTGCCCCAGCCCCTCGAAGGTCCCGCTCTGCTGGGGAGGGGAGTGTTTATCCCAAGAGGGCAGGCATGCTCTCTGCCTCCACCGGGGGGAGGATTAGCTCCCCAAGGTTGCGGGTATAAAGCCGCCTGCACACCCTGCTGTTCTGTAGAGGCGGGCAAGGAGCAAAGAGGGCCAGGCAGGCCCCCCTGGATGGACAGGGGGCAGGTGGGATTGGGGGGACGAACACCATGTTCTATGGTTGTCTCTTCTCAGCTGCCTGCCAGCGTGAGTACCTGCCTCCCTGACTCCTGACCCCTGTGGTCCCACCCCACTGAGGACAGGGGGGCAGGGAGGGAGGACTTGGCTACAGGCTAGCAAGACCTTCCAGGGAGCACTCCTCTCAGCAGCTTCCACTCCCGGGAAGCCTGGGGTCACCCCAGGGAAGGTGGCCCCAGTGCCTCAGTTCTTCCAGCGTTGCCAGGACCCTGGAGTGGACAGTCAGTTCCCTGCCTGTCCACAAGTCCTGTCTGCTGGGAAGGGTCCAGTCTTCTGGATCTTGAGCATCATAGCTCTTTGGTCACCCTCTCTGGTCTGGCTTTGGGATGAGGAAAGCTGATGGGGGCTGCTTCCAGGTATTAAGGATCCTGGGTCCTGCGGGCCCCAGTCCACCCTGCCACGTGGGCCCCTGATGGGTGCAGTCGGCGCTGGCCAGGGGTGAGCAGGACTCCTGGAGGGGCCTGACCTTGCTGGGGGTTGGCTTCAGGCTGCATCTTTGTCTCCAGGTGGGCTCAGGCTTAGGCTGGGGGTGGGGACAGCAGGAAGAACTGACCTGGTGGCGCCTCCCTACAGAAGGTGCCATGCGGGCCAGCGAGACAGTGTCGGAGGCCAGCCCTGGCTCCACGGCCAGCCAGACCGGCGTCCCTACTCAGGTGGTTCAGCAGGTGCAGGGCACCCAGCAGGTAGGATGTGGCCCTCCCAGGGGGCGGGGGAGGGTCGGTGAGGGTGGCAGTGCAGGCTGCGGCCTCGGGGGCCTGGCCTCCCCTCCCTGCTTCCTGCCGGAGCCATCTGCTCACCTGTTCTTATCAAGATGTGCACAGCAGCCACTCTCCACTCACCGCTCCAGGCCTCCCTGGGGAAGCAGTGGCTCAGCTCCTCCTGCCTTGTCCCCACAGCGACTGCTGGTCCAGACAAGTGTGCAGGCCAAGCCAGGCCATGTGTCGCCTCTCCAGCTGACCAACATCCAAGTGCCCCAGCAGGTAAGGCCACTGCACCTGGCCCCACCCTGGAAGGCTCAGTCAGGGTGGAGGACCAACCCCCTGTGGCAAGCCTGGATCTGTCCTCACCAGGATCGAGGGAAGAGGCCCCATCCAGGGGCTGCCCTACCTCCTGGCTCTGGGCAGTCATCTCCCCAGGGTGAGACTATCAGGTAGGGGCCATCTCAGCAGAGAGAACAGGATGTGTAGCCGGGAAGGTGGTTTTCGGGTACAGCCCAGTGTCCCGAAGCAGAGAACCCAAGCCAGGTTTAGAGTCAGGAGTCCATAGCCAGTGCAGGGTGGTCTGTCCCCAAGAAGGCTGCAGATGGGGTGCAGCGCTCACCCGTTTCTGACTGATCAGTGCAGAACTGAACAAAATACTGTCAAGTTTTTCTGGGTTTTTTTTGAGACAGAGTCTCACTCTGTCGCCCAGGCTGGAGTGCAGTGGCGCAATGTTGGCTCACTGCAACCTCCACCTCCTGGGTTCAAGTAATTTTCCTGTCTCAGCCTCCCGAGTAGTTGGGATTACAGGCATGCACCATCACGCCTGGCTAATTTATGTATTATTAGTAAAGACGGGGTTTCACCATGTTGGCCAGGCTGGTCTCGAACTCCTGACCTCAAGCGATGTACCTGCCTCAGCCTCCCAAAGGGGTGGGATTACAGGCGTGAGCCACCATGCCCAGCCTAGTACTGTCGGGTTTTAAGGATGACAGCACATTCCACGTGGCCTGATGACAACTCCAGCTCTGCCACTTCCTGGCTCTAGGACCTCAGATAAGCGCCTTTGCCGTCCTGAGCCTTGGTGTCACCCTCTGTGAAGTGGGGGCAGCAGCTGAGCTGCATTGGGGCGGTCGGGATTCTGTGAGCTAACAGGTGTGAAGCACTCACATCACCTGGCACTCTGGCTGTCATGAGTGATCCGCCTCCCTTTCCCTCCCTGGGTCCAGGCTCTCCCCACGCAGCGTCTGGTGGTGCAGAGTGCAGCCCCAGGCAGCAAAGGCAGCCAGGTCTCCCTGACGGTCCACGGCACCCAGCAGGTGCACTCACCCCCAGAGGTAAGTGGTGGCCCTGTCAGCCACCCTCCCCACTGCTGTCTCCCCAGGTCAGCAGTGTACCCCCATAGTGTATTTGGGGCTCCCTGCCCCCCTAGCCCACTTGCTCCTCCAAAGTCCTGTGTCCTCTCCACTCCCAGTGTGATGCCCTTGTGGACCCCAGGTAGGGTGGCTTGGCTGCCCAGTTCCTGGCCCTGCCAGCTCTGAGCTAAGCAGCCGTGGAGCTCTGCTCTGGGAGTAGGAGGTGACTTCCTGGGTTGAGATGACCCTGGCAGCTCCAGCTCGGGGAACTGCATTCCAGGAAACAAAGTGGATTCCTCTTCCCTCCACAGGGGGAGAGTCTCTACCACGAAGGCTCGGACCCCAGGGTAGATTCTGGGGACCTACAAACACCAAAGAAGGTTTTGGAGACAGGCTGTGGGCGTTAGCTGCATCAGGAGCTCGGGGTCAGATGTCTGGCCCAGCTCACTCACTTCCTCTTCTGGGACTCTGGGCAGGCCTATGAGCCTTCTTTTGTTTTTTGGTTTTTGTTTGTTTGTTTTTTTAGACAGAATCTTGCTTTGTCGCTCAGGCTGGAGTGCAGTGGCGCAATCTCAGCTCACTGCAACTTCCATCTCCTGGGTTCAAGTGATTCTTCTGCCTCAGCCTCCCGAGTAGCTGGGATTGCAGATGTCCACCATTAGGCTTGGCTAATTTTTGTATTTTTTGTAGAGACAGGGTTTCGCCATGTTGGCCAGGCTGGTCTTGAACTCCTGACCTTCTCAGGTGATCCGCCTGCCTTGGGCTCCCAAAATGCTGGGATTGCCGGTGTGAGCCATGGCGCCTGGCCCCTTTGAGCCTTCTGAGCTCCAAGTTTTCTCTATGTCAAACAGCTGATAGTATCAACCGCCCTTCAGTTTGCTGTGAGAATTACAGCCTGAGACACAGCAGGGCTCAGAGCCGACACGGGGCTCCATGACCAGCCTGTCCGGGCCCAGTCCTGTGCCTCACCACCTGCAGCCATGTCACCTGGGGCTTGTCCCTTCCCCTCTGCGCCTCCATTGGGAAGTGGGGGTGCCATGAGATTCCAGTTGAGTACATTTACAGCACTCAGCCAGCATCTGGTAGGAGTCAGTCCAGTATCACACCAGAGGCTGCTGTTGTCATTGCTATAACCTTTGAGGATCAGCCCCAGGAGAGCTTCAGGGATGCTGCAGGCCGCCATCCTTGCTGGGAAGGGTGAAACCCCAGTCGTTGCCGGGAGTTGACTGGGACTGTTGCAGAGTAGCCATTTGGATGCATGGGATGTGGTCAGTTACCAGCCTAGGTCGTTGATAATTATGACAGGTGGTTGGGACAGGTCCCTGCAGGCTGCTACCCTCCCCGGTCAGCTCTCCTGAGAAGGGTGTGTATGAGGGCCTGGGTGCCCTAGAGAGGATGTGAGCCTGCCCCAAAGAGGGTTCGAACCCACCCCAGCGCACTCCTGTGTCTCCTTCCCTTACAGCAGTCGCCGGTGCAGGCCACCAGCTCTTCCAGCAAGACAGCCGGGGCCCCCACGGGCACAGTGCCACAGCAGCTGCAGGTCCACGGTGTCCAGCAGAGCGTCCCCGTCACCCAAGAGGTGCCAAGCTAAGGCGGGCAGCAGCTCGGGCCAGGGGTCCCGGCCAGGCAGCCTCTGCAGCCCCCCACGGCTGTGCCTCTGGCCTATTAGAGCCCAGCCCCAGCCTGCCACCCGGGCCTTTGATAAGCGTCTCTGCCTGTCTCCAGACTCGGCATCCTGGGGCTGGAGGACGGGGATGCTGTGGGGAGTCTGAAATTTGAACTTGAGGCATAGTGGGCCAAGGGAACCGCTGGGAGAAACCACCTTGGCCTCTTTGGGCCCATTTGCCTGAAGGAAGCCCCGAAGCCACGTCCTGGCTCATTCCGGGAAGGGTTTCAGGAGGGGATCCCACCCTCAAATCCATGCCCAGCCTCTGCAGAGGCAGACCTCTGAGCTGGCGCAGGTTAAGACGCTGGGGCTGCCTGCCAGTGGATGTTAACAATGAAGTTGAGGGACTCCCAGCCCCTTGAACAAATAGATGAAATCTACAGACCCTTCCCCAAGTGTAAACAGAAACCCTGTCCCAGAGGATTTACAGATACTCTCCTGCCTGGCGCTAGAGCACCCCTAGACCTCCAGATCTGGGTCCAGGCCCCAGCTCCTCCATTCGGCATCCCCCTCTGCCAGCCTCAGTCTCTGGCTCTGCACCCCTAGGATAATCCCTGCATCCCGGCCACAGCACTGAACAGGGCAGACAGTTGACATGGGAAGGATGCCGGGACGACAGATAACCAAGGCCATGCCTGCGGATTCTTGGCACAGCTTTGGGGGCCTGTAGGGAAAGGATGCAGAGAGCAGAGGCCCCTCAGTTAGTCCCAGGTTTGACTCAGCCTGGCAGCCTCACTTTGCCCCTGTAAGTGGGTGCCCATTAGTAATGGACTGGGACGTGCTTGGTGCTGGGCACAGCACCCTCCTTGTTTGGCTGGAGAATGGCAGCCTCTTGCTTACCGGGCTGCTGTGAGGTTTATGGAAGCCCACCTGTGCAGGGGCTGGGCGGGTTGACGGCCATGGTTCCCATGGTCATCTTAACGTTCCCTTTCCCTTTGCAGAGGTCTGTGGTCCAGGCCACTCCACAAGCACCCAAAGCCGGCCCGGTGCAGCCACTGACCGTGCAGGGCCTCCAGCCAGTCCATGTGGCTCAAGAGGTGTGTGTCCTGCTCCTACCCCAGGGACAAACGGGCTGGTCCCTGGCTGGGCTGGGGAGTGCAGGCCCCTGAGGCTGCAGGGAGGGAGGGAAATGCCTCTGTGAGCTGCGGACCCTGCCCTAGATCCTTCCCCTTTCCCGGCCCCCTGGCAGCTCAGGGCCCAGGTTTTGCTAAGAGAGGTCTGGATTCGAATCCCGCTTCATTTTTGCGTGGGCCCGGGTCAGTTCTTTTCCTCTCCGAGACCCCGGGCGGCGGGGATCTTCCCTCGGGTGGCTGCGTGCGCGCTCAGCAACCCGGTGGGTGGAGGCCTGGAGCCCCGCCCGCGGCCGCCCCTGTTGACCCCCCAGTGTCTCTGTTTGTCCTCCAGAGCTCAGACAGTCAGTTTCCCGCTAGGAAGGCAGAGCAGCGAGATTCCCGGCCCACGCCGCCGCCGGAGCCGCCGCCCCGGCCGCCCGCGTGCAGCGGCGAGGCCCAGCAGCTAGGCAGCCCCGAGCTGCCGCCGCCCTATTACGAGCCGGGCACCGAGCAGTGGGTGGAGCTGGTGGGCGTGCTGCCCCCGCACCTGCTCCTGCCGCAGCAGAAAGTGGTCTTCGAGCCACTGCCCCGGCTCCCGGCCCGAGCCAGCCCCGACCAGAGGGTCAGGATCCAGAGAATCCCCCAGGTGCTAGTGTTCAGCACGGCCGCCACGGCCCTGAAAGTAGGTGTCGGACGCACGGACGGGGGGCAGCGGGCGGGCAGGGGCGGGGGCGCCCGGTCCGGGCCGCCCAGCAGGCCCCGCAAGCCCTGTAGACCCCACCTCCGCCCGACGGGTCGGTCTGGGGACCCGCCTCTGACTCCCTATCCAAGCCCTGTCCTGGTCCCAGCTCCGCCCCTTCAGACGCGGGTTGGGGGTTGGAGGTGGGGGACTCAGGCCCCGCCCCTAAGGCCCTGTCAGTGATTCCAGGTTGTTTCCCACCAACCGGGGCTTCAGGCTCCGCCCCTTACATCCTGTGCCCGGTTTCCAGGCCCCGCCGCTGAGGCCCTTTCTGTAGCTGCCGGCTCTGGCTCCATCTACGGCTTTGCCCCTGTGCCTGGGGTCCAACCTTACCACCCACTGCAGGACCCTGTCTCGCATCCACTCCACTGCCCGTCATGCCCCACCCTTGCTGGCCCCAGCCGAAGCCGAGAGTCCTGGCTTCTACTCCTGAAATAGCCCTTCCTGATCCCCAGCCCTGGCACAGGCAGCAGCCCCTGGGCCTCTTACCCCAGGCCTCCTCCAGGGCGTTTTGTTCAGAGCCCAGAAGCTGCCCTTGAATCCGGGAGCTGGGCGTCAGGGAGAGCCTGGGTGGGCACCAGCCCTTTAGAGGTGGAACGGGAGGAGCTGGCCCACCTTGACCCTCCATGTGCCCTTCCTCTGCCCCAGGTGCAGCAGCTCCAGCAGGTGCCCGTCCCACACGTGTACTCCAGCCAGGTGCAGTATGTGGAGAGCGGTGATGCCAGCTACACAGCCAGTGCCATGTAAGTGAGGGGAGAGGGGTGGGTGAGGGGGCTCGGGTCTGCACTGGACCTTCCCCAGGCTCCCAGGACAGCAGGCCCCAGTCCCAGCCCCCAGCAGGCCAGCTGGCCTTCAAGGCCTCGGGAGACACTCAGGTGGCACTCCCCAGGGGCAGGGGCAGCCAGGAAACATGGCAAAGCAAAGGGACCCTTGAAGGTTAGGGTCCCTGGCATAGCTTAGGGCTTGGGAGTCACATGAACCTGGTTTTTAACAAAAAAAAAGGCCGGGCATGATAACTCATGTGTGTCATCCTAGCACATGGGGAGGCCTCAGTGGGTGGATCACTTGAGGTCAGGAGTTCAAGACCAGCCTGGCCATCATGGTGAAATTCCGTCTCTACTAAAAATACAAAAATTAGCTGGGTGTGGTGGCGGGTACCTGTAATCCCAGCTACTTGAGAGGCTGAGGCAGGAGAATCGCTTGAACCCAGGAGGTGGAAGTTGCAGTGAGCTGAGATTGTGCCACTCACTGCAGCCTGGTGACAGCAAGATTCTGTCTCAAAAATAAAAAAATTATTTGACTTCCAACCCTGTCCCAGAGGGGATGCTGGGACCCGTTTCTTTGTTTCCTTCCAGTATACTCTAAGAATAGAAACTCTACCCCTCTACCCATTTTTTTTTCTTTTTTTTCTTTTTTTGCGACAGGGTCTCATTCTGTCACCTAGGCCAGAGTACAGTGGTGTAATCAGGACTCACTGCAGCTTACGGGCTCAAGTGATCCTCTGACCTCAGCCTCCCTGGTAGCTGGGACTACAGGTGTGCACCTCCACGCTCAGCTAATTTTTGTGTTTTTGTAGCAATGGGGTTTTGCCATGTTGCCCAGGCTCATCTCCTCGAACTCTTGGACTCAAGTGATTTTCCCCTCGTGGCCTCCCAAAGTGCTGGCATTACAGGCATGAGCCACCTTCCCCTTTCTTTGGTCAGAAATAGAGGCAGGCATTCCATCCATACCTTGTTTCTTTCCTGGCTCTTCTCCCACGTGTCCTCCTGGGTCCCGGTCACCCTCTTAGCTGCTGTGTAATAATCCTGTGGAGATGCAGCAGCCACGATGTCATCAGTCCCCACCCAGTGGCGCGTAGGGGACTTCCCTTCCCTGGGTGCAGCACTACCATTTCAGTGTGTGGGCCACGTCAGGCAGGTGCCACGTCCTGGCCCCGCTTCAGCCCCAGCTCTGGCGCCGGGGCTCCTCCCTGCCACCTTCCTCTCACATCTCCGCAGCAATCACTGCGGTACTATAGTTACTCTTGGTTTAGTTTCTAGAAGTTTCACTTGGTTTTCTTATGCATTTGCATGATTTCTTTTTTCATCCCTGCCACTTGTTCTTCTGGGGACAAGGCTGGGATTGGTTAGCTCGTGGATTGACTGAGTCCTAAGGTCATGATGCTCTGACTGGCCCCCGGGGCATGGTCCCCAGCATCCGGCTGCCTCACAGTTCCATCCGTTGATTTCCAGTGCTGTTAATCTTTTCATTGTGTGGGTGACCCAAGCTGACAAAGGCCAGACAGGGCGTTGCAAAGAGGAGGCCAGTGTCTGAGGGCTCCTGCTGGCATCCCTGGGAGCGCCTCTCCCGTCTCTCCTTTGCTTCCGTCTGAATTCCTCACTCAGCGATTGTCGTGTGTGTGATTGCGCCTAGTTCCTCGTTGCTGTCTGATTTTCCTGCTACGTAAAGTTGTTGGGGGCCACCCCTCCTGTCAACTGTCCACTCCTGTTTCTCCTTCTGAGTGAATTACTGCTGAGTTCCTGACCCTTTGCCAGCCCGATCCCCACCCCGGCCAAAGCCACAGCCCCTGGGCCTCCCTCCCTGGTTCTGTTGTGGGGGACATCCAGAGCTGCACATGTTCATTTACTGAGTCATTCAGCAACCATCGACCGAAGCAACATCTTTGCAGCACACGTCCCATGCTGGGTGTGCAGGGATGAGCAGGCTGCAGCCCCCGCCTTGGAGAAGTAGGGGCACTTGCTCAGGTCATGTACTCTTGGTGTCACTTAGTGTGGTAGACATAGGGCAGGACAGAGAGATTGAGAGCTGGACCTGGTGTCTGACAAAGACCATGCTGCCATACCTCCTTCCACTGTCCTCCTCAGCATCCTCTCCTTGTCCACCCACCACCACTCAGGCCTGCAGAGCTCTGTCGCTTGCCACTTTCAGAGTCTGAGCCAGGTCACCTCTTGACTGACCTGTCTTCTGGATGTTAATTTTTTTTTTTTTTTTTTTTTTTTGAGATGGAGTTTCGCTCTGCTGCCCTGGCTTGGCGAAATCTCTGCTCACTGCAACCTCTGCCTTCAGGGTTCAAGTGATTCTCCTGCCTTAGCCTCCCAAGTAGCTGGGATTACAGGCACGCACCACCACACCTGGCTAATTTTTTGTATTATTATTATTATTATTATTTTTTTGTAGTTTTTAGTAGAGATGGGGTTTCACCATTTCACCATGTTGGGCATGCTGGTCTTGAACTCCTGACCTCAAGTGATCCACCCACCTCAGCCTTCCAAAGTGTTGGGATTATGGGCATGAGCCACTACACTTGGCTTAATGCTATGTGTTTAATCACTAATACATTGAAAGAGTTCAAAAATCAAAACTATGTCCAACGACGTTTAGTGAGATGGTGAGAGGTGTCCCCCGTCTGTCCCCTATCCACTGAGCCCCGCATGCCCACAGAGACAGACATGCAGACATGCATACGAAACGCGACGCAGTCTGCCCTGTCTTTCAGTCACACCGTCCCCACCTTCTCTGCCTTTTATCTGCCCAGTGGTCGGTTCTGGAACTTGTTCTTTTGGAGGACCGCAACCCCTGCCTCCTCTTTCACCCCTGTGTGGGATTCCATCATCTTTTATTTAACAGCCCCTTGAGGTTGAATCCCTGGTGGGTTTTATGCTTGTGATGGTTTGCAGCCTCGAGTCTGTGTCTCCCGGTGCCCATTCTATCTCTGGATAGCTGAATGAGAGACAATTCTCCAGCCCGGATAGGTAGCTTGGGAAACATACCTGCATTCTTGATGGTCTCCTCCAATCATAGCGTCGCCTTCTCTAGTCCCCTCCAATCACAGCATCACCTTCTCTAGCCCTGCCCCCTTCCTGCTTCACTCACCCCATCACCTTCTGTATGATCTCTAACTTACCTTTGCACATGGCTTCTTGCCTGTCTTCAGCAACTCCAGGGGCAGGGGCTTTCCATTGTTTTTTTGAACATTGCTATGTCCAAAGCGTGTAAAACAGTGCCTAGCACACAGTAGGCACTCGAAGCACTCACCGATTTTATTTTTATTTTTATTTTTATTTATTTATTTTTTTTGAGACGGAGTTTCGCTCTTCTTACCCAGGCTGGAGTGCAATGGCGCCATCTCGGCTCACCGCAACCTCCGCCTCCTGGGTTCAAGCAATTCTCCTGCCTCAGCCTCCCAAGTAGCTGGGACTACAGGCACGTGCCACCACGCCCAGCTAATTTTTGTATTTTTTAGTAGAGACGGGGTTTCACCATGTTGACTAGGATGGTCTCGATCTCTTGACCTCGTGATCCACCCGCCTCGGCCTCCCAAAGTGCTGGGATTACAGGCGTGAGCCACCGCGCCTGGCCGATTTTATTTTTATAATGAAGTGTGTAGCATTCCAAGTTCCCTACCCCTTCAGTATTTTTTTTTTTTAATTTAAAAAGACAGGGTCGTACAGGTGTTGGTGCCTCATGCCTGTAATCCCAGCACTGTGGCTGACAAGCGGGTGGATCACTTGAGGTCAGGAGTTCAAGACCAGCCCCGCCAACATGATGAAACTCTGATTCCACTAAAAAAAAAATACAAAAATTAGCTGGGTGTGGTGGCGCGCACCTGTGGTTGCAACTCCCCTGGAGGCTGAGGCAGGAGGATCGCTTGAACCCTAGAGGCAGAGGTTGCAGTGAGTCAAGATCGAGCCACTGCACTGCAGCCTGGCTCAAAAAATAAATAAGTAAATAAAAGAATAAAAATAAAAAGCCAGAGTCTTGCTGTCACATAGGCTTCAGTATAGTGGTGGTGTAGTTATAGCTCACTGCAGCCTCAAACTCCTGGACTCAAGGCATCCTCCTGCCTCAGCCTCCCAAGTAGCTGGGATTACAGGTGTGCACCACCACCCCTGGCTAATCTTTATTTTTTTTTGTAGAGAGAGGGTCTCACTATGTAGCTTAGGCTAGTCTTAAACTCCTGGCCTCCAATGAACCTCCTGCCTCTGCTTCCCAAAGACTACAGGCAGGAGCCGCCATGCCCGGCCAAGTTCCCTAGCCCTTCTATCCCGATTTCCTAATTTCCAAAGTGGAGAAGGTGACTCTGCTGCCAGAGGACTGGCTGCTTTGGCGATTGTATGAAATATTGCCCATCAGGCACTCAGGATGGTACCCAGTCCATTGTAGGTGAATGCTAGGATCTGGTCCTTGCTGTGGGGGAGCTGCTGCTTCCCCAGGTCCCTCCTGGCAGCCCCCCTTCCAGCACAGTCATTCCCCTCGGCCCCCCAGTTCTCATCCCCCTGACTGTCCTCCGGCTTTGCCTCTTTCCCAGCCGTTCCAGCACCTACCCCTACCCCGAGACGCCGCTGTACACACAGACGGCAAGCACCAGCTACTATGAGGCCGCAGGCACGGCCGCCCAGGTCAGCACCCCGGCCACCTCCCAGGCAGTGGCCAGCAGCGGCTCCATGCCCATGTACGTGTCTGGCAGCCAGGTCGTCGCCAGCTCTACCAGCACTGGGACTGGGGCCAGCAACAGCAGCGGAGGTGGTGGCGGAGGCGGTGGCAGCGGCGGCGGGGGAGGTGGTGGCGGGGGTGGCAGTGGCAGCACCGGAGGCGGCAGCAGCGGAGCGGGCACCTACGTGATCCAAGGTGGCTACATGCTGGGCAGTGCCAGCCAGTCTTACTCCCACACCACCCGTGCCTCGCCAGCCACGGTAAGTGCCCCAGCCCGGGCCCCAGAGGAGACAGGTGGTGGTGGGTGGTGGGCACTTGAAGCCTAGTCCATGATGGCAGCTACTAGCTACTGTTAGCAGGAGTCTATATGCCCCCCAATGAGCACATATGCAGATGTCCTGGGATTGAATACTGTGTGGCCTCAGATAAATTACTCAGCCTCTCTGGGCCTCCGCTGATACGCATGAAGTTCTTAGAACAGTACCACAGTTGGCTGGGTGCAGTGGCTAACACCTGTAATCCCAGGACTTTGGGAGGCTGAGGTAGGTAGATGAGCTGAGGTCAGAAGTTCAAGACCAGCCTGGCCAACATGGTGAAACCCCATCTGTACTAAAAATACAAAAATTTGCCAGGAATGGTGGGGAGTGCCTGTAATCCTAGCTACTCAGGAGGCTGAGGCACAAGAATTGCTTCAACCTGGAAGGCAGAGGTTGCAGTGAGCCAAGATCGTGCCACCACACTCCAGCCTGAGAGACAGAGCAAGACTCTGGCTCAAAAAGAAAAGAAAAGAAAAAAGTGTTGTCTATTCTTTTTATTGTTTTCTTTTTTTTTTTTTTTTTTATTTGAGACAGAGTTTGCTCTGTCACCCGGGCTGGATGGTATAATCATAGCTCAGTGTAGCCTCAAACTCCCAGGCTCAAGTGATCCTCCCAGCTTACCCTCCCAAGTAGCTGGGACTACAAGCATGCACCACCATGCCTGGCTAATATATATATATATTTTTTGAGATAGAGTCTCGCTCTCTCTCCAGACTGAGATGCAGTGCACGATCTCGGCTCACTGCAACCTCCACCTCCCAGGTTCAAACTATTCTCTTGCCTCAGCTTCCCAAGTAGCTGGGACTACAGGCGTATGCCACCACACCCAGCTAATTTTTGTACTTTTAGTAGAGATGGGGTTTCGCCACGTTAGCCAGGATGGCCTCAATCTCTTAACCTTGTGATCCACCCACCTCTGCCTCCCAAAGTGCTGGAATTACAGGCATGAGCCACCATGCCTGGTTTCGATTTAAAAAAATTTATTTTGTAGAGACAGGGTCTCACTCTGTTGCCTAGGCTGGTCTCAAAATCCTGGCCTCAGGCGATCCTCCCACCTTGGCCTCCCAAAGTGCTGGGATTATTCTGATTAAAATTGATGATAAGAATAGATAATAAGGGAGAAGCCAGCACTGCCATGTGGAGCTTCAGAACAGGGTTCTTCTGCGTCTGGAAGGGTGGTACTGGAACTTTGTGCGGAGAGGTGGCTGCATGAAGTCCCTGGGGCAGCCCTAAATTCCAGCCCCAACTGGGCTCCTCGACAATTGTGTGACCGTGGGGTGGGTCAGTGCTGGTGGTCCTGGCGGTCCCTCTTGGTTCTGATGTAACCTGGCTTCTGTCTATTCTAGTCTTTTTTTTTTTTTTCTTTTTTGGAGATGGAGTTTCACTCTTGTCACCCAGGCTGGAGGGCAGTGGTGCAATCTCAGCTCACTGTAACCTCCCCACCTCCAAGGTTCAAGCAATTTTTGTGCCTCAGCCTCCAGAGTAGCTACAATTACAGGCACCAATCACCACACCCAGTTAATTTTTTTTTTGTTTTTTTTTTCTTTGAGACAGAGTCTCGCTCTGTTGCCCAGGCTGGGGTGTAGTGGTGCGGTCTTGGCTGACTGCAACCTCCGCCTCCCGGGTTCAAGGCGTTCTCCTGCCTCAGCCTCCCAAGAGGCTGGGACTACAGGTGCCAGCCACATGCCAGTCTAATTTTTTGTATTTTTAGTAGAGATGAGGTTTCACCATGTTGGCCAGGCTGGTCTCTAACTTCTGACTTCAGGTGATCCGCCCACCTCAGCCTCCCAAAGTGCTAGGATTACAGGTTCCAGTCATCGCTCCTGGCTTGGAGATTTGCTTTTTTTCACTCTGCATAAATTAATATAATTTTTTTTTTTTTTTGAGGCAAGGTCTGACTGCTACCCAGGCTGAAATACAGTGGCTCGATCATAGCTCACTGCAGCCTTCAACTTGTGAGCTGAAGGGATCCTCCTGCCTCAGCTCCCAAATAGCTGGACTGCAGGCACGCGCCACAACACTGGCTAATATATTTTTTTTTTACACAGAGTCTCGCTTTTGTCACAGTCTTGCAGTGGCGAAATCTCGGCTCACTGCAACCTCTGCCTCCCGGTTTCAAGCGATTCTCCTGCCTCAGCCTCCTGAGTAGCTGGGACTACAGGCATGTGCCACTGCACCTGGATAATTTTTTTTTTTTTTTTGTATCTTTAGTAGAGACAGGGTTTCTCCATGGTCACCAGGCTGGTTTCGAGCTCCTGACCTCACGTGATCCACGTGTCTCAGCCTTCCAAAATGCTGGGATTACTGGCATGAACCACTGTGCCTGGCTGATACTGGCTAATTTTTAAAAAAATTCTTTGGTAGAGACAGGGTCTCCCTATGTTGTCCAGGCTGGGCTCAAGTGATCCTCCTGCCTTAGCCTCCCAAAGTGCTGGAACTATAGGGGCAAGCTGCCGTGCCCGTCCCTTAATGTTTTTAACTAGCTGCACGTGGCAAGTGTATAGGACAGTGCAGTTCTAGAGAGTTCTGTGGGACGTAGTTCCTGGGGAGGATGGCAGTAGGATGTGCTAACTTATGGTGGGCATGGCTGTCAGGATCCCAGCTGGAAGTCGATACAGGGCACTCAGCCACAGCACTCAGAGATGACGGAAGCACCTGACTGGCGCTCTCCCATCTCCCTCTGGCCCCAGGTCCAGTGGCTCTTGGACAACTATGAGACGGCCGAGGGCGTGAGCCTGCCACGGAGCACCCTCTACTGCCACTACCTGCTGCACTGCCAGGAGCAGAAGCTGGAGCCCGTCAACGCCGCCTCCTTCGGCAAGCTCATCCGCTCCGTCTTCATGGGCCTGCGAACCCGCCGTCTGGGCACCAGGTAGGGCCATCCGTCTACTCCCTGCAGCCCCTGGGGAATCAGGGGGCACACTGAGACCCACCCCCACTCCAGGTCGTCTCAGGCACTCCAGCCCAGCCCAGCCCATCCCCACCGCCTCCACAAGGCTCCTTGACACACCCACTGACTCCTACCCCAGGGCCTTTGCACTGGCGGTACCTTCCACCTCATGTGCTTCTACCCCATCCTACTCACACTCCCCCTGGCAGCCTCAACTAAAACTGCAGCCTTCCTATGTCCCCAGCCTGTCACCCCCAACCCTGCTTCATTTTTCTCCTTAGCCCTGAGCACCCTCACACCTGCCTTTTTTGTTTGTTTGTTT
>PVKV010031510.1:0-20932 GCA_004027835.1 Alouatta palliata | reverse complement strand
TAGAGTTGTTTGTAATAATCTCTGATGATGGTTTGAATTTCTGTGGAATCTGTGGTGATATCCCCTTTATCATTTTTTATTGCATCTATTTGATTATTTTCTCTTTTCTTTTTTATTAATCTGGCTAGTGGTCTGTCTATTTTGTTGACCTTTTCGAAAAACCAGCTCCTGGATTTATTGATTTTTTGAAGGGTTTTTTCGTGTCTCTATCTCCTTCAGTTCTGCTCTGATCTTAGTTATTTCTTGTCTTCTGCTAGGTTTTGAGTTTTTTTGATCTTGCTCCTCTAGCTCTTTCAATTTTGACGATAGGGTGTCAATTTTAGATTTCTGCTTGCTTCTCATGTGGGCATTTATTGGTATATATTTTCCTCTAGAGACTGCTTTAAATGTGTCCCAGAGATTCTGGTATGTTGTGTCTTCATTCTCGTTGGTTTCAAAGAACATCTTTATTTCTTCCTTCATTTCATTGTTTATCCAGTCAACTTTCAAGAGCCAATTGTTCAGTTTGGCTGTGAAGCTGTGCGGTTCTGAGTTCGTTTCTGAAGTCTGAGTTCTAACTTGATTGCACTGTGGTCTGAGAGACTGTTTGTTATGATTTCTGTTCTTTTGCATTTGCTGAGGAGTGATTTACTTCCAAGTATGTGGTCAATTTTAGAGTAGGTGTGATGTGGTGCTGAGAAGAATGTATATTCTGTGGATTTGGGGTGGAGAGTTCTGTAAATGTCTATTAGATTTGCTTGATCAAGGTGTGAGTTCAAGTCCTGGATATCGTTGTTAATTTTCTGTCTTGTTGACCTGTCTAATATTGACAATGGGTGTTCAAGTCTCCCACTATTATTGTGTGGGAGTCTAAGTCTCTTTGTAAGTCATTAAGAACTTGCCTTATTTATCTGGGTGCTCCTGTATTGGGTGCATATATATTTGGGATCATTAGCTCTTCTTGTTGCATTGATCCTTTTACTATTATGTAATGTCCTTCTTTGTCTCTTTTGATCTTTGTTGGTTTAAAGTCTATTTTATCAGAGATGAGAATTGCAACTCCTGCTTTTTTTTTTTTGCTCTCCATTTGCTTGGTAAATCTTCCTCCATCCCTTTATTTTGAGCCTTTGTGTATCTTTGCATGTGAGATGGGTTTTGGTTTTTATCCAGTTTGCCAGTCTATGTCTTTTGATTGGGGCATTTAACCCATTTACATTTAGGGTTAATATTGTTATGTGTGAATTTGATCCTGCCATTTTGATGCTAGCTGGCTGTTTTGCCGGTTAGTTGATGCAGTTTCTTCATTGCGTTGTTGCTCTTTGCCATTTGGAATGTTTTTGGAGTGGCTGGAACTGGTTGTTCATTTCTATGTTAATGCCTCTTTCAGGAGTTCTTGTAAAGCAGGCCTGGTGGTGATGAAATCTCTGAGTTCTTGCTTGTTCACAAAGGATTTTATTTTTCCTTCACTCATGAAGCTTAGTTTGGCTGGATATGAAATTCTGGGTTGAAAGTTCTTTTCTTTAAGGATGTTGAATATTGGCCCCCACTCTCTTCTGGCTTGTAGTGTTTCTGCTGAGAGATCTGCTGTGAGTCTGATGAGCTTCCCTTTGTGGGTAACTTGACCTTTCTCTCTGGCTGCCCTTAGCATTTTCTCCTTCATTTCAACCCTGGTGAAGGTGACGATTATGTGCTTTGGGGTTGCTCTTCTTGAGGAATATCTTTGTGGTGTTCTCTGTATTTCCTGAACTTGAATATTGGCCTGCCTTCCTAGGTTGGGGAAGTTTTCCTGGATAATATCCTGAAGAGTATTTTTCAGCTTGGATTCATTCTCTCCATCACATTCAGGTACACCTATCAAACGTAGATTAGGTCTTTTCACATAGTCCCACATGTCTTGGAGACTTTGTTTATTCCTTTTTACCCTTTTTTCTCTACTCTTGTCTTCTCATTTTTTTTCATTGAGTTGATCTTCGAGCTCTGATATCCTTTCTTCTGCTTAGTCGATTCGGCTGTTGAAACTTGTGTATGCTTCACAAAGTTCTTGTGTTGTGTTTTTCAGCTTCATCAATTCACTTACATTCCTCTCTAAGATGGTTATTCTCGTTAGCATTTCGTCAAATCGATTCTTAGTTTCTTTGCATTGGGTTAGAACAAGTTCTTTTAGCTCAGAGAAGTTTCTTATTACCCACCTTCTGATGCCTGATTCTGTCATTTCATCACACTCATTGTCCATCCAGCCTTGTTCCTTTGCTGGTGAGGAGTTGTGATCCCTTGTAGGAGGAGAGGCATTCTGGTTTCGGGTGTTTTCCTCCTTTTTGCGCTGGTTTCTTCCCATCTTTGTGGATTTATCTATGTGTGGTCTTTGTGGTTGGTGATTTTCAGGTGGTATCTCTCACTGGACGTCCAGTTTGTTGATGATGAAGTTATTTCTTTCTGTTTCTTAGTTTTCCTTCTTACAGTCTGGCCCCTCTGCTGTAGGACTGCTGAGGTCCACTCCCAGCCCTGCTTGCCTGGGGATCACCTGCAGTGGCTGTAGAACAGTAAGGGTTGCTGCCAGTTTCTTCTTCTGCTATCTTTGTCCCAGAAATTACCCGCCAGGTGTCAGTCTGAGCTCTCCTTTATGAGGTGACTCGTTGGATATACGGGGGTCAGGGAGCTGCTTGAAGTGACAGAGTGTCCTTTAGAGGAGCTCAAGTGCTGAGCTGTAAGCTCCATTGTTCATTCAGAGTTGCTGGGCAGGTATGTTTAAGTCTGCTGCAGCAGAACTCATGAACCCCTTTTCTTCCCCAGGTTTTCTGTCCCGGGGAGTTAGGGCTTTATTTATGAGTTTCCCTTGTGCTGCTGCCTTTTTCTGAGGGCTGCCTTGCCCAGCGATGAGGCAGCCTACTCACTGCCTGCAGAGGCTTTGCTGAGCTGGTGTGGGCTCCCAGCTGCCGTGTGAACTTCCCTGCAGTCCAGTTTATACTGGTGTAGTTAGAACTGCCTCTGCCATGGCAAACAACCTCTGTAGTGGCAGACTGCCTCAGTAATGGCGGACACCCATCCCCCACAGAGCTGGACTGTCCAGGGTTCAGCTGTGCTTGCCGTGAAACTCTTGTTCCAGAGCGTTTTTGATGGCTGTTTTTTTTTTTTTTTTGTGGGGGTGGGACCCCCCCGACTCCCTGCCTCAGAGCGTCTTTTTTTTTTTTGGTTGAATGGTCAACTGTCTCCCAGGTGTTCCAGCCGCCTGTTGAAAAGGCGCCGGGATCTGTATGATTTCCTGTGTGGTGACCCACTGCGCCAGCTGAAGCTGCGGGCACTGGCTTTTTTTTGCCTGGGAAATCTCCTGGCCTGGCTGCCTATTTCAGTCCCCTTTTTTAATCAGATGAATGGGCGGCTCTGCCTTCCCGGAGCTCCAATTGCCAGCTAAAATGGCACCCGGACCCATGTATTTTGTATGGGGAACCGCTGTGCCGGGGCGCCGCTCCAAACAGCGGTGGCGAAAACAGGCACGCCGGCGAAAACAGCGGCGCCGGCCAAACCAGCTGCGCTAGCCACCCGTGGGGCTCCTCCCCCTGGGAATCTCCTGGTCTGTGGGCAATAAAAATCCATCTTGGAATGTGGCGTCTGCTCACCCTCCATGCTTTCACTGGGAGCTGCAATCCTCAGCTGCTCCTAATTGGCCATCTTGCACTTATTCCCCCATTTCAAAACTTTAATATGAAGAAGGCAATCAGAATTAAATCACATTTATGTATAATTAAAGCCTTACTTTGAACAAATTATTTTTTAATATACATAGTTGGTCTTTGTGAATGGACAGAGTTCAACTTGCTATGTAAAAATAATAGCATATATCTTTAGATGCTATTCCTAAGCATTTGAGCTTCTTCAATATTTAATCTGTAGAAATTGTGAGCTAGTGCTTTAAGGATGCAATTTCTATTGTCCAAGTAACACACAACAAGAACAAATTTAGTAAGAATCAGAAATCTCTTTCTTGTTCTTAATGAATTACAATGACAAAATATAATCACTATGGTAGAGTGCTACAAATGACAATGAATAATAAAAGTATTTTATTCCATCTTCATTGTTTTGTGCAACAGGATTCAGTATATTTGTATATATTTCAGTGTACCAAAAAGTACAATTTGAAAAGCATAAAATTTGAAAGTCGTGAATATTTCCAGCAGTAAATTCAGACATTACCTCCACCATATGCATTCCTACTGCATTTTAATTAGCAAAAAAGGTTGCAATTAAGGCCACACATCTTATTAATTCTGTAAAGAAATGAAGTACTCATTTTTGATATCTCTCACAAGGAAGATTTGGAAATGTCAGAGACTGAGTTATAGGAAAAAGAACATTTCATGGCCTAGTAATTCAGGCAATACATGCTAAGCAATCAGAAGGGGAGAAAGATAATTGAAGTAGGTAGGATAGAGGAAAGATTGTGAAATAAACATTATATATGGAGGCATACTCCTCAGGTAATGAGGTGATAGATCTAATCTTTTATAAAATGTAATATACAAATAACTGTTTTCTAGAAATAGACAATACTTGCAGCTATAAAAGAACAAGTAATCAAGCATTTATTATTCTCTAGCTCAAACAATAAGCAGAAAATTAAAAGGGTGAAAGAAATTTTTTTAGATTAAGAAAATGGTTCAATGTAGGCTTTCTCCTACTGCAAGTCAGCTCTCAATTATATGCACTAATGGAAAAGGAGACCTGATCCAGGCTACTGGAAACAGCAAGTATAAAAAAAGGAAAATCACAGATGGTTTGGTAACAGAGGTAAGCCCTAAAAACAATAAAGAGCTAACATCTGCTGACAATTTGTCATGAAAACTCGCAACGTGGGTGTACCATGTATTAATAGTTGCAAAAAATATACATCTTCTGTTAGGATGTGTGCTGCTGGTACAAGATTTAGAATTATTAGGCAAGGTAAGAAACTCTTCTGCTTTCTGATAATTAGTGTTCCCATCAGTAAAACTGTCTCAATATTTACAACAGCCACCTCACATGGTTATTATTAGATTTCAATGAAATATGTTGTGTGAAACCATTAGGGATCTATTTAAATTACAGGTTTTAAAGTTGTACCAAAAAGACATATAGCTTGTTTGTTTTCAAAGCATTCTTTCCCAGTATGTGGCCCAGCAATTAGCAAACAGGTAGATAAAAAATAAGTATTTTTTTGAACAAACAAATAAATTCTCATTAGTGTTATTATAAACTATATTATAAACAAGTTTCTGATGACCCCTTCAAATAAGAGGTATTAGGACAATAGTAGAGAAAATAATTTTTGAGGAACCATGTAGAAATATAATTAGTAAAATCTAAAGCTATGAAGTTTAGTTTATAAACTCTCCTTCAGACTTGCCAGTGATCCACTTTGCTTGATCAGCAGTATACTAATATTATGTGATGATTAATGCTTTGAAAATGTTACTATATTATAGCTAAAATACTCTTCTTTAGTGGAACCTAATACTATTTGAGTGCATAATACTTGTATAGAATCATATTTATCATTTAAACCTCAGATAATCTAATAGATAGATAGATAGATAGATATAGATAAAGTACGATTATGTTTAGTGAACAGATGAAGAAACAGAACTGAGATGAAGAAAGTTTTAAACCTTGTCCAAACATAGAACTAACAAGGAGTCCATCTGAGATTTATATTCTTCTGTGTGACTCTGTGTCTTGTCTTTTTCCTTAACAATGCTTAGTCTTTGGGTAAATTGGATACCTGATTATTGATTTTAGCATAAGAACAAGATATAAAGTATAATACTTATTACATAGAGATATAAATATATCTTATTTTATATAAAATGTAATACTTATTGTATATATTATACAAAATATATAACATATAATATATAAATAATACTTATTATATAATATATATATATATATATATGTATATTCTCAAGTGTATATTCTGTGTTGGTAGGCATAATGTCTTAGGATTCCCTTTTTACAAAATCATCCATTGTAAACCCTAAGGACTTCAACTTTTTGTGAATTTCTATCCTTTTATTTATGAAGCAAAATTATGGGTAAGAACAAGATATGAGGATTGATAATAAACATTTAGAGTCACCTCAACCTCAACAGTCTATGCTATTTGGGATTTTAATATTCTTACTTGTGAAATATCCAATGAAGTATATTTAGAAATTTTAGGTTAGGTAGAAAACAACAGACAATTTTTGGAGTTTAAAAATTAGGAATGTGAAAGGCACTCATGCTTAACTCATCTTCACATTTATCCCCAAATTCTATAGCAGTCTCCATATATGAATATTTGATCAAAACATTTTTATTATATAATTAAATGAGAAAATTTGAAATATAATGTCCCTGAAGCGTAGTTGAGTTGAGATAAGGATACAATCCCTTTCTCACCAATGTACTTTTTTTCAATATTTGTGGAATATTCTATAAAAATATGTAATATTAGTCAATGGGATGAATATAAAATATAATTAAAAGATCACTCATATAATTTGTATAGCAGGGGATTTAAACTCCATTTGTAGATATGTTTGCCTTCTAACTTTTTTTTTTTTGCATTTCAATCAGTAAAAATTGTGCTACATTAATCATTGTTAAAGCTGAGTTATTACATGGCAAATAAATTAGAATACATATAAAGCCTATAACCAAATTAACAGGGAGTCAATATGGCAGTATGTAACCCATCAAGAAAAGCAAACAAATCATTGGATGAGAGCCTTCTAGGAAAAATCAGAGTGACTACAAGAAAAGTAGATGATGATGATAATAATGATGATTAACCTGATATCTGTGCAGACAAAAGGAGGATAATATTGCATAGTAAAATAAGCTGTACTTTTATCTCTTTCCTATCTCTGGTTTCTGAAGTGAAGTTAGTGAATTTCCTAATAACCAAGGAGTAAACTTGGGACTGACAACATACTGGGAATGTAGCATTTGGGAATGAGGATTGAGAGAAGGGATGAGAGATGCATTGATGAAAATACTGCCTACTTCTTTACTCATCAGTCAGCCAAGTTCATGTTCATTCACATATTAGTTCATTCTCATGGTGCTATAAGGACATACCTGAGACTGGATAATTTATAAAGGAAAGAGTTTAATGAATTCATAGTTTCACATGGCTTGGGAGGCCTCACAACCATGACAGAATGTGAAGAAGGAGCAAAGCCATGTCTTATATGGTGGCAGACAAGAGAGCATGTGCAGAGGAACTGCCCTTTATGAAACCATCATATCTTATGAGACTTATTCACTATCATAAGAACAGCACAGCAAAAACCCACCCAATGATTCAGTTACCTCCCACCAGGTCCCTCCCATGACACATGGGGATTATGGTAGCTACAATTCAAGATGAGATTTTGGTGAGGACACAGCCAAACCGTATCAACTCCCATGAACCTTCGAACCCTCACATCTCTCAACATTCTTTAAAAGCTAACTGCTTTATATATATGATTGAATTAAACTTCAGAACACTACTGGGTAGGTAACAGCAATATTTCTGTTTTATAAAGCAAATAATAATAATAATAAAGTAGATTAAGAAAGCATAGGTTACTTTTCCTAGGTTTCAAAACCTTCACTAGAATAGAGCTTCATGAGAGTAAAAGCAGGTACTTAGTCATGATAAAATAATGACATCTACCAACTTGGCATGTAGTGTATTCCCACATCCATTAATGACTTCTATATTTAAGTTGTGTCTCATTTGACATGTGATTAAAAGTATAGACACAGCCCTCTTTACATTTCACATCTCCTATAGAGTGCTGGCAGAAATGGAATATAATGTTGGTACTTAGCAAACGTAAGTATTTTAAAAGAGGCAATATTTTAAAATGGTGACCACTTAATAAAAACATGAAACACTGTGTCATTTCAGGCATTGCCTATTCATTAGACAAACACATATTAACATTAATATAAACACCTTATTAATAATAATACAAATGCCCTAACCCCATTAGAAAAGAAATATGTAATGCCCAAGCTCTTATGTACTAGGAATTGAGTAAAGCGCTTTATGTACATTATTTCATTTACTCATGGCAATAAGCAGAATCACCTTTACCTCTGCTTGGATGCTATTTTTGTGATTACCTGAGTTGTTTTCTTTCAGTGCCTCTTGAAGTCCAAAAAAGATTTTAGCACTCTGGGGAAAGTGAAAGTGGAGTATCTCCTCTTCCTGGATAATGCTCACAAACTGTTTGATATCACTGCTGTACTATCACGAGATAACTCCTCCTTATTGTACAGGAGGTCAGACTAAAGTGGCTGGAATGCAGAGTAATGAGACTAACTTCCCAAGGTCACTAGCCAGCTGCCTAGTTCTTAAAACTTCTCCAAAAACCAGACACAATTTCATGGCATTGATAAATAAATAAATCATGGTTAAAGATTATTGTATTTTGTATCTGTTAAAAAGTATAACAGAGATATTGTCATGGCTTTTCTTAAGTAATAATGGGTAAGATGCTTTCATGTATCAACAAATCTAACCTATGACTTAAAATTTCTATTTAAATTTTGGTCTTCCTTTCCTTAAAATTATCTGCATAAAAACTAGCTGTCAGATGATGAGTCATGGAATGCAGAAAATTTAATAATAAAAGCTTTGAGGATTTAGGAAAAACAAGGAAGTCATCCTAATTCTCTGTGAGCCCATGCTTAACTAACATTAGACTTATATCCTCTTGAATATCACTTGTTTTTCCAAAGGAAGTGCATAGCACTGATAAATGATGGGTTATTATAGGTAATTTAACTTTGACTGGGGTGTTTATTCAAATTGTATATTTAAACAATTTCAGTATCAGCTGATTTAATATGAAAGTCTGACAAAGCATTTCATTTGTATTAATTTTTTGTTCTACTTGGTTAGCAGCTTTATACAAGGCAATTTGGTTATTCTGTGGTTTACAACAACTTAACATAATGACCATAATTATAGCATATAATTAGACATTAGAATTTTAGAAATTCCATACAATTTTGAAACATATGTTAGTATTATTCACTAAAATGTAACCTAAGGAAGATTCAACATCATTTGGCAATCCCAAGAACCTAAACATGTTGAATAATTCTGTTTACCTGTTTTCTGGATGTTTTTTGGGGCCCTCTGATTCATCCAAAATGCCAGGCATTAGGAAAGACAATTTTGAAACTGATATTTGATTTTGGGAAACCTGTTAAATATGTTAGAGGTTTAAAACACTTAGTGTCATGAAATAGAATTCCAGATTACTATAAATTACTTATTTTGCCAAAATGATGACTCAAAAGGCAAAAACCTTTCATTAGCCTTCTATTACACAAAAATCCTGCTCAAAGCCAAATTTTACCCTTGCATTAGTTTCTTAATGTTAACCCCAATATTTTAGTGAGACTTTATAGAGGATTCCATCTAATCTTAACTAATTTAACCATGAGGTGAAATCTTTATAAATCTTGTATAACCCTTCTGCCAAAGGACAGAATAGTGTCTTATGACAACTTGCTGTGTTTTTATTTCAGTGCTTAATTTATGAAAAGACCCTATAATACTCTTGAATTTAGTTAATATTAACACACAGGAATTTTGCAAGATAAATTTTTACAATCTTTCTATAACTTTCTTAAAACTTCAGCTTTCTTATCAAATATAAGACAATCCTTTATGAATAGGCAAAATTTACATTTTACATTTCCATGGCTTCTTGTAATATTTTACTAGAACACATTCTGCTGTTTTACACATCATGCATGTAAATTTATTTTAGTAGTTTAAACTACATGTTATGATGGTATCTTTTAGAAATTTTTTACTTTTGTGTGAGAGCTAGTAACTTACTTTGATTACGTACTAGGCACAGAGAAAGTCTGACTTTTTCCAGCATAGAAATGTGGTTAATTTTGTATGCTCCAGACCTTGCCAAATTGTAAAGCAGACAGTTTACAACCTTGAAACATTTAGCAAACCTAGTATTTGACTTATCTGACTTAGACCACCTATTTACATTTTGACGACCTATGTATTTTACCAATGATCTCTTAAGACTATTTGTATTTTTTGAATAATTAAAGTCACATGAAATAAAAGGCAATACAGCTTTTATCTTTCCTTCAAAAAATATTTAAGCACTTATTTTTTAAGATAATTAATTAGAGCTCTTTTTATAAACATTACACACAACACACACACACACACACACACACACACACACACATATAAACAGACAGAATATTCAGCATTTGTAAGATTTTTTTATTTTCCAGTTTCTTAATTGGATTACTGGCTTCAAGGTGGAGACTTCGGAGAAACAGGGTCAGGAAAGCATGCATTTTTATGGCTTAATAATCAGGCACATCTGAAGCAAAGACAGACCCCCAAATTTAAGAGTGCTATTTTATACTGGATGTTGGGTTCCCAAAAGGCTGGTGATAGTAAGGGAGAAGACAATGTAGTGCTTCTACCATGCATTTAATTGCAAGAAAACCCAAAGTCAATCAGCCCATTTTGTAATTAGCCCATCCCTCATGGGAGTTTCATCTCCTAATGTGGGGAGGGTGGGGATGTTTTCATATCTTTCAGATGGCCAAAAGCATGCCTCTTCAATTCAAATGTGAAAGAGTTAAGTATCTGTTGAGAAACATTAAGTTTATCCTGCTCCCCTGGCTCCCTTGTAGAAGTTACTTTTAGTTTGTAATTAATGGTAAGCAGATAACAGCTGCCTACTTGCTATAGTCCTGTTATGTGTCTATGTAGAACACCTGTGTATTAATAAGAATCACCTGTCAAAGAGCAAATAAATATGTGGATGACTCTGCTCAGGGCCTTCAGTCTGGAAAGCTGTCAGCCCTGCAGGCTCTCAGGCTGTTGGTCCCCAGGATAGATCCACTTAGTTATGCTATCTGGGTGGCAACCTCTCTCAATACCTTCAGACTGCCTGGATGAGGATTTCCTGACCGAGCTGGTTCTCAGTAACTGGTGCCCAAATGTGGGGACACAAACCCAAGGTGAAGAGTTGCCAGAGCAACAAAGAAAGGAGAGGCTAAGCTGAAGGTATCTCAAGTACATTTGGAAAGAATCCCCAGGGCAAACTGAGGAGCTTGGAAGATATCCTGGGAACATTTGAAAAAATCCCCCAGGTGAGTTAGGGAGAGCCCAGAGGAGCTGGGGGTGGGATGGGGGGGACTCCCAGGTGAGTTAGGGAGAACATTAGAGAGGTTAGGCTGAGAACATCAGAGAAAAAATCTCCCAGGGTGAGCTGGCGGAGCTTTGAGTTAGCCTGAGGATGTTTGAAAAAATCTCCCATTGGCAGCTGGGGGAAGCTCGGTCATACTGGGGAAACGGGATAAAAATCAAGTAAACATGGGGCTTATTTGGTGTAGTCTGTTTGGGCTTTGGTGTGTTTTTCCCTGGAGCTGCTTCAGATCAATGAGGAGGATGATGATTCTGGAGAAGATTCAGGAGAGGAGAAGGAGTGTGATAATGTATGTAAAGAAATTATAGAGCAAAAAGATGAAAAGTCAAATGAGGAAAAGCTGTGCCCGTCAGTCCCCCCTCGGTATCTTGTTGAGGAGTGGCTGGGTCCTCCCAATATTTCTACCTCTGTTTCTATTGGTGTTTGATTTCCTAGAACTATGGTAACCAGTTCAGGCATTTGTACTCCTAGAATTGCAGTAACTGGTTTCATCCAGGCCAGAATTCAGTGTGAGAAAAGAGAGAGATGTGGAGGCATGGAATTTCCAGTTTTTGTACACTCTCAAACCAACAGAGGCAAGTACAGGTTGCTTTTGAACCCCATCCCTTCAAATTGCTGAGGGAGTTTAGACAGGCCATCAGGCAGTATGGGCCTGAGTTTCTGTTTGTGCTAGGATTGTTAAAGAATGTAGCTATTTCTTACTGGCTGATTCCAATAGATCTGATTTCAGGAAACAGGTTGAGGGGCCACCTTGGGCCCTGATCTAACTGGAGCCTGTCCAGTATGAACTATTCCCTTATCCCTATACAATGCTTGCTCCCTGCCACAGCAGGGAGCACAGTAGTAGATTTGTGCAGCTCTCAAAGGGTAAGCATTTTACCGGGAGAGACACTGCAAAAAATATCTACAGGAGTTTGTGGCCCTTTACTCTCAAGAACTTTGGGTTTACTTCTAGGAAGATCTAGTGTTACTGCTCCAGGAGTTAGAATTCACACAGGAGTTACTGATGCAGACTTTATAGGGGAAATTCAAGTTGTAGTGTCTTCTTTCATTCCCTGTAGTGCTGAGCCTGGGGAACACATAGCACAGCTTTTAGTTATACCATTTGAGAAAATAGGAGAAAGTGAAACTAAAAGAACAAGAGGATTTGGAGGTACAAACAAGACAGAGAAGCATATTGGGTAAATCAAATTACTGGTAAATGTCCTATGTGTGATGATGAAATTATCCATAAGATTCAAAACCATGGCTTAGTAGTCACACAGATAAAGCCTTCAAGATTTTGACTCTCCCTAAACTGCTCTCAAGATCAGTGCTTAAGATATGTTGTAAACCTTCCCCTTAATGGATCAGCTGGCAATACCTAGATTGATAAACTGCCTTATCTGATTTTGTGGCCCCCTCCCAGGAACTGACTAAGCACCAGTAGACAGTCACCATTGTAAAACGGCTGAGACTGAAAGTATTGCCATGTGGTTACAGGTCAGGTTCCCAAGGAGAGGAAACCAGAGGGAGATCTGTGGCCAAGTTTGTTACTGATGATTTTGTTGGGCTGGCTTGAAAAGCAAGCATGTGGGTCCTAGGCCTGCATTATATCCTAAGGCACTCTTTTGACAAAACTATACAGACAGACACATAAAGCACACCAGATTGGCTATAACTTAACCTCACAAATATTTTTTCATTAATTAAAACTTTACAGAGGAGATAAATATTGACTTTTACTTTTCATTTTACCAGTCTGCACAGAGAGAAAGAGGCCAGAGACTAATTAGAAATAATTTCTTTTGCCAGCATGTCAGGTCTCTGGGTCCTCTCTCCCTGAGCAACTGTAGTGACCCTGCTAGACTGTACAAAACAAATTCATTGCCATGAATAAGAATATTCACAAATAGTTTACAAATTTTGGAGAAGTTAGGCAAAGAGAGAGAAATATGACTTAAATTCTATTTATGAGAGTATACGTAACACACAACATATCAGGAAGCCTAAAATCCAAAAAGTTAAGTTTAAAAGGCTAGTGTGAGCTGGGTGTGGTGTCTCACGCATGAAATTCCAGCACTTTGGGAAGCTGAGGCAGGTGGATTGCCTGAGATCAGGAGTTCGAGGCCAACCTGACCAACATAGTGAAACCCCGTTTCTACTAAAAATACAAAAAATTAGCTGGGCATGGTGGCAGGCACCTATAATCTCAGCTGCTTGGGAGGCTAAGGCAAAAGAATCACTTGAACCTGGAAAGCAGAGGTTGCAATGAGCTGAGATCGCACCATTGCACTCCAGCCTGGGCAACAAGAGTGTGACTCCATCTCAAAAAAAAAAAAAAAAAAACAAAAAAAAACCAAAACAAACAAAACTAGTGTATTCTACTAATTCCTCGGGCCCCAACAAAGATAGCTTAAAAATTCCAGGTAAATGGAAGAAATGATGACTTGACTAAAGGCTTTAAGTTTGAAAGGGTTGATTAGCCAAATGTCTCCAATTCCCTACTGGATTTTTAAAAAATGTTTTATCATCCAAGCTTTTTTCATAGCATTCCCCTCTTCTTAATGGTTCCTTACTACATTGTTCCATAAATAACCTTTTTAAATCTATAATTTGAATTGTTGCATAACTTCTGAATTAGAAAAAATTATTTTTTTCTAAGTAACAATATAATCCTTTTTGGCACATTTTGTATACAGAATTATGTGTTAACTAGAATTCTTAGCCTAAAACTTTAGTTAAACCTGAAGAAACAAGAACTTTTGAGATAACAATTTGAAATTTTTAGAAACATATTTCCCCATATTTCAACCCTTTCTTAATCATAAAAGATCCAGATATTAAATGTGTCAAAAATAAGTTTAAGATTTTAATTTATGCAAAAAGTTTACCTAAAACATTTATTGCATTCATTGTACTCAATTCTTCCACTTTTAACAAGGGGAACATGAGACATCAATCAACATATGTAAAATGAACATTGGTTCTGTTGGAAAAGGGGGAACAACTCAAAGCGGACAGGGGGCTTGGGAGCTTCCAGATCACAAGTAGGTGGGGAACAAATGGTTGCATCCTTCTGAGTGTCTGATTAACCTTTCCAAAGGAGGCAATCAGAGGTGCATTTATTTCAGTGAGTAGATGTTAAATACAGTAAGAAGTTCTTCTTCAAAGGTTTAGCTTAATTTTCCTTGTTCTTTGTTTCTTACTTTCAAGTCCAGATTTCCTTACTCTCTATGTCTCTCTGCCCTGGTCTCAGTAAGCAATTTCCCAGCCAGTCCTTATCTATAGGGCCCACATTCCACTCACTGCAAATTACCCCTCCTGCTACTATAGGCCCTCTTGCCAAAACTGTTTTTCCCACAAGTGTAACCCCCTCCATGCACCCTTCAAATTATCCAACCAGGACCAGTTTAGATTGTGCAGTCCAGTACCTGCCAATGGAGAAAGGACACAGTAGTAGAAACCCATTGCATTAGGACTAAAAACCTCTGCTTTCCTTTGTTCGTGGTGCTCTCCCATTGTTCCATCTGTAAGGCACACCTTTCTGTAGAAGTAAATTTGTCTTGTTGAGAAAATTTATGTTCTAATGCTATTTCTGTTGTAGCACTGAAAATTTTCTTCTAACAGCAGAGAAGTGACTTTAAATAAAATGGAAGGCAGGTTTGTCTAAGCATTCCCAGCTTGAATTTTCCCTTCAGCTTGGTGATTTGGGGGCCCCAAATATTTTTGTCATAAATTAATCTCATTATCAAAACAAATGCACAAACCAAGATTATTTTGTTTTGGCTAGGTTTATACTGTTACAGCCTTCTATGCAAAAACTGAAATGTTAAAATATCTAGCAAAGACAAACATAAAATTCAGACAAAATGTATGCTGACAATTTTGAAGGCAATTTTCTATATGTTTTTCTACCAATCATTTTAAAACCAGCTTGTTTAGTAAAGTTATGTTTAAGTCATTCAAACTTGACAATTGCTCAGACTTATTTACTTATTTTTTGGGTGCTCTTTTACTTGTAAACCAATTTGGTAGTCACAACATATAACAATAAGTGTACATACAAATATACACATTTAGACATGTATACACACAAATAAACGAAAGTCCAATAGCTTGGAACCTTAGCCACGCTGTAGCAACACAAGCTTGCTGGTTTTACTTTGTTTGCCCCAATAGGTATTCCAATGAAGGCTGTGAACCAAAATATCTTGTAAAGTAGTCTCCATGGCAGTTTGATTTTTAAAGGCCAAACCTCCCCAGACTCCAAAGAACACTGGGGCCAAACAGCCCCAAAGGAGAATGTCACAGGTTAACCAGGCCCCTGCTTAGAACCACAGCACAAAAGCCTGGAATCTTCCAATGCTATCCCACTTTCTCATTCAACAGTAAACTCCAGATTCCAAACAATATTAGAGTCAAACACATTGCAACTCTGAGAGAAAATTCTAAGGGGTTAGTACTAGACCTCAGAACCTCTGCCAAGAGTATCCCCTTTTAAGGGGTTGAGGTCCCCAGGATCTCTCAGGGAATCCCCTTGCGGGGTCCAATCTTGGAGTGTCAGATGTCTCTGACTTCAGGTGGGCATGAGGCCACTTTGCATGCTTTCCCTCCAGAGCCTACCATGAGCTTTGTAAGAATAGCCATGAACTGTAATGAGTGGATCTGGATGATGGGTGGGCTTTTTTATCCTTAGCCAGTTGAGTAGAATAAAGGAAGAATTTAGCATAAGAAAAGAAGATTTAAGTTGCAGGCTTGCTCTGAGCTGCACCACAGGTAGGGATGAGGGACCACACCTGGAAAAGATTAAAAAAAAAAAAAAAAGAAACCTCCCCCTTCTGGGCAGAGCAATTATTCCCATTCATTCCTAGGCCTTCAGGCAATATCCCAAAGAGACCCCAGCCAATTGCTTTCAAGTTCCAAGGAGTTACTAGGAAATATCCACTGAAAGATTGAAAAGAAAGAGAGGAAAAGAAAAAAATCCCAGGTCTCTTAAGTGAAGCAGGCAGTGGCATTTAGGCTCCTCCACATGGAAGTCCCTTAGTTTCGCTGGCCATGGCCAGGAACCCGCAGTTATCTCTGTATTTAGATGCTGCTCACTAAGGGTCCCAAGTTGGAAAGAAAAAGAGAATGAGATTCCCCTGTATGGAGCAGAAAGGAAAAGGAGAAAGGAGAAAAATGAATCCAAATTTGGGCCTACCTTCTCCTGGCTAGCTCACCAAAATATGTTACTTGTGGAGGGTGTACAGGTTCTTGGAGTCTTGAACAAATAATTGGGCAAAGCAAGGAAAGAATGAAGTAACAAAGGCAGAGATTTATTGGAAATGAAAGTACACTTTACAGTGTGGGAGCAGACCCAAGCATAAGGGCTCAAGGTTCCCTTTACAGAATTTTGGGAAGTTTAAATACCCCCTAGAGAATTTTATTGGTTATTTGGCTTATGCCCTATGTAAATGAAGAGGATGAAGTAACATTATAAAGTCATTTGCATACGCCCTATGAGGAGGATAATTCCTGTCCTAGTTGAAGTGTGAATCAGCCTTATATTTCCTGCCTAAGACCCTATTTTCCTGCCTTTCTCTTTTTATTTTTTGATTGGCCTAGCTAAAGATTTATCAGTATTATTAATTTATTCAACAAACTTTTTGTTACATGGATTTTTTTTTATTGATTTCTGCTCTGTTATTTCTTTCCCTCTGTTTCCTTTGTATTTAACATGCTTATCTTTTTTCATTATTTATTTATTATTATTCTTAGAAAGAAACTTTTAATCAGAACTTATAAACAGAACCCATGTGTGTGTTCTCAACAGCAGTGGGGTGATATGGTGGTAGATCCCTGGGCCATTACCCCCAAGATCTAGGGCTGATAACCTAGGGCAGAAGTAGTTCAGAAGGGAGGTGTAGAACAACTGACCTAAGATAACACCAAGATTATTTAACCCAAGGGCAGGATTTATGAACAGTATCTGCTCTTAAACAGAGAGCAATAGATAAACTGGAAATCTTGTAGGCTTTCCTGGAACGAGAGTTAATCAAAAACTAACATGGCAGACTGGCATCCAAGAAGGTGTTGCTTCAGCCTCCATACTCCACCCCTGTATCTGGCTTTTACAATCTCAAGTAAGAGATTGTACAATGGTCCCTGAGACTTTAGAGAGGATGCTTGATATGGTACCGCTTTAGTAGCAGTGCGTTAGCAATGGAAAACAGATCAAGTCCAGTAGCATTTTAAACAGAGTATATTCACAGACTATTTAATTGTCTTTAGCTTTCAGAATACCGTAACTTTTGTTTTCTCAGAAGATATAAAACAATGAAAGATATATAACATTAATAATTTAAATAGTAAAACATAATGCACCCAAGGAATACCATCAGGAGATTTTTTTTTTTTTTTTTTTTTTTTTTGCCAGAACAACAACAAAAAAGAACCCATTCCATAAGGATCCAAGCATCTGTAGGATCCTCGAGGGAAAGAGGAAACAGCAAATTTGATAAACATTTCTGAACTGTGTTTCAGTTTTCCTGCAGTAATGAGATGCCCACACAAAAGCATTCCCTTTCTCACAGCATTTACCACTCTCACAATGCATTTTCATAAAAGTTCCTCAGGGAACTGATGATAGGATCTACAAAACAGAACAATTCCTTCACATTGTATGGTCTGGTTTCAATAGTTATTTGGTTTTTCCCTTCTTGGACATTGACTACCTTCTTGATACTGTAGGTCTCAGAGGAATTTTATGTTGCAGCTGCATAATTTTCCCCTTTGTAGGTGCCTTTGAACATAGTTACCTATGCTTACAGAGACTCACATCTGAACATGGTTCAGCCTCCAAGCTCAACTCAGATCTCTTTTATTTTTAATAATCCTTTAACAGTCTCTAAACTAGATCAAATTACTTTTTCCTTCAGTAAAAACCACATTATGTTTTTATAACATTTACCAAAAACACATCTTTCTTCATTTATATACTGTGTATGTAGAATAGTTTCTCCTGTGTCTAGTAGTGAAGCAGGAGCGGCCACAAATAAATCTCTCAAACACTGAACTGGGAAGGAAGTGGTGATTTATTTGGCTGGGAGCTGCTACAGGCATGGACACCTTAACAACCAAGCTCCCTGACTAGAAAATCCTAGCCCCTTTTAACACCTTACAGTTCTAGAAATTACGTGTGAAAGGATCTTGATTCATGAAGTAGGTGTGTGGGGTATGTGACTTAGGTGATGCGTCTGATCGTGTTTAAGCAAAAACAGTGCCTTCCAGAAAGATTCCTCTGTACCATGCCTGTGATCTATAGGGTTGTGATTAAGGGTAGTGCCCTGTCTGCTAGCTTTTACCTCTCCTATTGAAATGCAATGTAGAAGCCTAGGGGGAAGTGGTCTTAGAAGCTTGAGAGGGAAAAAAAAAAGAAGCTTGAGAGGATTAAGGGTCTCCTTCCTCGGTAGTTTTAATTACATTTACTAACTACTTTCCAACTTGTAGTAACCCTAATTTCTAGTGAAAACCCTACCATTACTTAATTTAACATGACTTTAAGATGTTCTGAAGAGAATTTGAAACTAGTTTTATTTACCAAAGATTACTAAAGTCACATTAACTAAAAACATTTGAGCTAGCTTCTATTTTTCTGATAAAATATTTAAGTGCTTAATTTTCCTTTGAGCCAGTTGATTAGAGCCCTTTCACACATTTCTGTGGTGAAATATCACATACATATAACATATATAAATACATAGGCATAATGATTCACAGAAGCAAATCCTATAAAATTATGACATTTCTCATTTGCCAGCTTTTGAAGTTTCTCTTCCTTTTAAGACTACTAATTTCTAGAGTATCTGTTCATGCCCTAAGCAGTGTTAGGGAAGCAACTCTAAATCTGCATGTCCAAAGATAAACCTCAGACAAAACAAGGCAGAAAATTTACATCTCAAAGTCACAGAACTTAGATCTAAACAAAAGCATGGTTTGTTACATAAACTTTAAGCCATTGTCTTCCCCATAGTTAAAGTTCCTAGTGATTTAAGTGCAGAGACAGAGATGCCCTTAGAAATGAGAGACTTTCTTTAAAGATGTAATTTTTTTTTACAGTTTCAAAGAATGATTTAGTTTGATAGGCGGTCTTTTTAACTTGGCTTTTTCCTTAATTAGATTACTGGCTTTAGGGGAGAGCACTTTAAGAAAGAGTACTAAGAAAGCATGCAGTTTTAAGGCCAAAACATGCGAAAAGCAGAATAGCCCCCTGTAGTAATAACCACTTATAAACAACACTGTATCTCTTATGACTACAAGCCACTATACAGGAGGGTTAAGTCCTCCCACAATACCAAGCAATCTCTCATAGCCATGAAAAGCCAAAGCAATCAAGTAGCAAAATAACAAAGAGAGCAGATCCTTAGACCTAAGAGGAATCTGTCTGGTACAATGTTTGGGATTCTCTGAGGAAAAACGTGTTTCTCCAAACAGCAGAGTCTTTGGCAGCTTTCTGTTTTTCCTAGGGGATCCCAGGCTGTCAGAAATTTCCTTTTTCAAGGTCTCTCTTGGCATCAAGGTGTTAAAGGCAGTTACACAGGCATGAGCAGGGCAGGAGAGGACTCTTCCCCAACCCAACAGAAATGTCAGGTAATCATCAGGTATCATTTGACATTTATCACATTGCTTCTCTAAGAATCATAATTCGGCGACTGGTGCCAAGGAGAGACAATCTCCTGATGGTCCACAGCTGCCACATTAAAGTGTTAATTAAATGTAGGCAAAAGAGAGAGGCAACTTCCTGGGCATATTCATTAAGAGACAAAATGGTAGGAGTATGACCTTCTAGTGATATACCACCAGAAAGGGAAGAAAGCCTCACATGGGCATGCATACAGCTTCCTAAACACACTGCTTGCTCACTTCCCAAGCCTAAGAAAGGCAGTCTGCATGCACGCAGCCGATGCTAAGCAAAGAATCATGGCAAAGTGGTACAAGATGCCAGGAGTGGGTCAGCATATAAAGTCATAGGATCTAGGTTAAACACTGCACTTGACCTTCACAATGCCAGCTTGGTTGTCTTCCAAGTATACCTTCCTTTCTTTCCTGTTCTAAAGCTTTTTAAAAAATGTTTACTCCTAGTCTGAAACTTGCCTCAGTCTCTGTGATTTTCTGCCTTGTGCCCCTCAGTGAAATTCTTTTTTCTGAGGAGGCAAGAATTGAGGTTGCTGCAGACACAAATGGATTCACCACCAGTAACTTGGAGACCTTCTGAGGGACTGTGTTAAGGAAAAAAACTTCTCTTTCCGAGTCCACAAGGGCGTGGTTTCAAAGGCAGGAGCTTCCTAGCGCTATACCTCCATCCATGCCCCTATCTGGACACCTAGAGTTCTTTGTCTTACTTTCCCATGCCCAGGATAGGTAGAGGAATACAGATGGGCCTCTTTGTCCAAAAAGGTGGAGTAAAGCTCTGGGAGGAGGGGGCTCTGTTGCAGACCAAGCAGCCAATCTGGTATCAGAGTCAAAGAGCAATCACTCCAGAGGAAGTTTAAAAGAACTCCTCTCATTGGACAGGAACATGAATGGGGCTGGAATAACTCCAGGTTTAAAACCCCAATGCTCCTTACCTATACAGATTCCTCCCTTGGATCCCCAACCGTGGCAGTGTTGGAGCTCTCTCTCTCTCCTCTCTCTCTCCTCTCTCTCTCCTCTCTCTCTCCTCTCTCTCTCCTGTCTCTCTCCTCTCTCTCTCTCTCTCTCTCTCTCTCTCT
>PVKV010031509.1:0-20933 GCA_004027835.1 Alouatta palliata | reverse complement strand
GGAGACTGGGAGACGGCGTGCGCAGGGCCCTGGGAGACGGCGTGCGCAGAGCCCTTGGAGACTGGGAGACGGCGTGCGCAGGGCCCTGGGAGACGGCGTGCGCAGGGCCCTGGGAGACTGGGAGACGGCGTGCACAGGGCCCTGGGGGACTGGGAGACGGCGTGCGCAGGGCCCTGGGAGACTGGGAGACGGCGTGCGCAGGGGCCTGGGAGACGGCGTGCACAGGGGCGGTGCGGCCTGCACTCCGGAGATGCTCTTGCCGTCGTCACCCTGTGACTGCAGACACCACAGTGGTGCCTGGCTGGAAGAGAATGGGGTGTATGGGGCTCACCCTGGCCACCCCACCACGGAGCAGAAGTCCCGCCCCGTGTTCACCCCCCAGCAGGGCCCCAGGCCACCGTTGCACCCTCCCTGGCGAGTCACAGTGCCGTCTTGTGTTTCTGTCCCTTTCTCTCCGTCTGCTTCTTCTTTCTGTTTTAACTAAAGCAGTCTCGAAAACTGCATCCCGTTTGTTGCATGTTACACCCACGTGCCCACTGTTGAAACACGTGGACTCTGTGGACATGCCTTCCGTGGTGTGCGGTAACGTCAGTGTTCTCAGAACTGTTTTCCTGACTCACGGACAGCAGCTTGCTGGACGGGATGGGGCTTGGGGACGTTGGCTGCACTTGGGCCTCGAGAATGATGAGGCAGCCGGGCATGGGCATCTGTGCAGCCAGGTGGCCTGCACTCTAGGACGTGGTCACCGCCAGCTTCTGACGATGAATCCCCCAAAGCCACGTACAGTGCTGGGCACTGCCTGTTAAATACAGGCTGCCTAGCCCAGCATGTCCCAGGATGAGAAGGCCTTTAGCTGGGATGGGTGTCCTGGCTGTGGCAGCCCCGGGGTGCTGGCTACTGTGTTTGGCCTTAACTGTGGCTCCCTCAGCAGTGAGTGGCTGCACCTGCCCCCTGTGCTTCTTTCCCTATGGATCCTGTGGCCCAGCAGGGGAGGGCCTGGGGGTGCCAGGCGGGCAAGGAGGGCCTTCTAGGTTGTGTGGGCAGATGTGGATGAGGACTCTCTCGGGGTCACTGGAAGTATCTGGGCCACCTCTAGAGGGCTCAGCCCCAGGCCACGTGCAGGCCCACCCCAGACGCACGTCATGCAGCTGGAACCCTGGTCCTGCAGGACAGCATTCTCCAGGGACTTGTATGTGGGGCTGAAGGGTTGCCTGATCCTCAGGGGGTCTTCCCTGAGTCCCCCAGCCACTCGGAGAAGAGAGGAGGGAACGGATGAGCCTGTGAGCAAGGGGCCTGAGTTTTGGGGACCAGGGCTGTGGGCCAGAAGGCAGCCAGTCCCCTAACCAGGCCAGGTCAGCCTTCCTGAGAGCATTCCTGCTGGGGCCACATTTCCCCTGGGGCCACGGACTGAAATTCAGCCCCTCTGTGCCTCTCTCAGGCCAGGGAAGCAGCTGGCCTCAAGGCCACATGCCGCATGGCTTTGTAAGGCATATGCCTTGATCTGACATGTCCAACACTAAACATTCGTAGGGGGCATGGGCATCGGTTTGCAGTCCTGAATATGGCCCTGGCCTCAGGGCATGGCTCGCTGCCCAGACTTCCTGGAGTGAGAGTTGGGGGCCTTGGCTCCGAGGGCTGGGTGCAGGTGGTAGCTGTGCCAGGGCCCTTCTCACTCTGGTTTCTCTCTCCCCGTTGCCAGGTCCGGCCTCTTTGGCCTGCCCCCCTCGGCTCCACTGTCCCAAGTCGATGACGCCCCCACCAGCAACAGCCGTGGCCGGGTCCCCGAGGATGGGGAAGCAGAGGTGATGCAGCTGGGGCCCAGCTCCCCGCCTCCTCCCCAAGGGATCCAGTCCCCCGAGACAGCCGGCCCTGAGCTACTCCCGCCCCTCGTGCCGCCGCTGCCTGCTGGAAGCCTGCCCCCATACCCACCATACTTTGAAGGCGCCCCCTTCCCTCACCCGCTGTGGCTCCGGAACACGTACAAGCAGTGGGTGCCCCAGCCACCGCCCAGGACCATCAAGCGCACCCGGCGGCGTCTGTCCCGCAACCGCGACCCGGGGCGCCTCATCCTGAGCACCATCCGCCTGCGGCCGCGCCAGGTGCTGTGCGAGAAGTGCAAGAGCACGCTGAGCCCCCCGGAGGCCAGCCCCGGACCCCCGGCCGCACCCAGGGCCCGCAGGAGGCTGGGCAGTGGCCCAGACAGGGAGCTCCGCAAGCTGGAGGAGCCGGAGAACAGTGACCCTGTGGTTGCAGCCACCGCCAGGAGGAGCAAGAGGGAGAGGCGGGAGGAGGACAGGGCACCTGCCGAGCCGGTACCACGCAGCCCGGTCATTAAGATCTCCTACAGCACACCCCAGGGCAAGGGCGAGGTGGTTAAGATCCCCTCCCGTGTGCACGGCTCTCTGGAGCCCTTCTGCCCCCAGCAGGCCCCACAGGACGAGGGCAGCCAGGACCCCGAGGTGCCAGACAGAGAGGCCCGGGACCGGCCGCCCGGCGTGCCCTCTGCCTCCATCCCCAAGCTGAAACTGACACGGCCTGTGCCTCCCAGCACAGACCTGCCACCCCCCAAGATCCGCCTGAAGCCCCACCGCCTGGGGGACAGCGAGCACGAGCCCATGTACCGTGCCGAGCTGGTGGAGGAGCTGAATGGGTGCCCACGGGCCAGCTCGCCCATGCCCTGTGCGGATGGCCCTGCCGCTGGGCTGGCGGACTTGTCTTCTGGAAGTTCGGGTGAGGACGATGACCTCAAGAGCTGTCCCCAAGGTCCACAGGGACGCGGTGGCTTGGCTTTTCTCGTCAGCTGCCCAGAGGGGAGAGCAGACTGTGCCAGCGAGTTGGCGTGCAGCAGCGACAGCCTGGATGAGGCCAGATCATCCGGCTCGGAAGGGACGCCGGCAGACACGGGTGATCTGTCGCCCAGCCACGGCGCGCCGGCGCCCTCCTCATCCAGAGAGGTTCGCCCCACGGTGCCGCCCCTGACGGTCCGGCTGCACACGCAGAGCGTGTCCGAGTGCATCACAGAGGATGGCAGGACTGTGGCCGTGGGGGACATCGTGTGGGGTAAGATCCATGGTTTTCCTTGGTGGCCGGCGCGTGTTCTTGGCATCAGCCTTGGCCAGAAGGAGGATGGCGAGCCCTCTTGGCGAGAAGCGAAGGTCTCGTGGTTTGGGTCTCCGACTACGTCATTCTTGTCTATTTCAAAACTCTCCCCTTTCTCTGAATTTTTCAAACTGAGATTTAACCGTAAGAAGAAGGGGATGTATCGGAAAGCTATAACCGAGGCCGCCAATGCCGCAAGACACGTGGCCCCGGAAATCAGGGAGCTCTTAACCCAGTTCGAAACGTAACTGGTTCCCTGACCAGGTGAGTGTGCCAGCCCAGACTCACACGTGTGTCCAGGCCCTTAGACCCAGGGAATCGCCTGTGGCCCTCAGCTCGCGGGCTCAGGGCCCCCCGCCACCTGGAAATGGTTGCTCTCACTGGTAATGTCATCCACGCTTCTGATTCACATGAGGCACATTACAGGGAGGCCAGTCACCACCAGTGCTTGTTCAAAGCACAAATCGCGTGTATTTTGCAGCCATTTTTCAAAGGCATGCCAGAGAGGAGGTTCTCACATGTCGAGGATGTGGTTTGACTGATCCTGGGGAGGGAGAGCCCACGCCGGGCCCTGTCTTGCATTACTCAGGGGGCAAACCCTCACTGCTCTCCTCAAGATCAGAGAGGACTCTCTCCCTCCTCCTGTTCATGGATTAGCTGTCCAGGACATTAAATGAGGGAGGGCCAGGCGAGTTTCCTACCCTCAGACGAAGCCCCTGCCTCAGCTCCCAGACTGGCCTAGCCCTGCCCCCCTTGACCCCCCGAATCTTCCTCCTGGGCCAATGCGCACTCCATTGTCAGCGGGCTGTGCGTGGCCAGGTGCCCGGGGCCTGGGACATGTGTGGGGGCCTGTTCCTGGGGACGGTGTCTAGCTCTTGGCCTCTCCCAAGAGCGCTTGGTAGAATCTCCAGCCAGGCCTTGTGTGGATTCTCTATGCTGTGTGGAGGTGTGGGGGTGTCACTGCGTGGGGCCGGGGGCACCGCCCATGACCCTGTGGTCACTATGTGGGGCATCCAGGGCCTGCCGAGGGGCTGGCTGGCATCTGAAGGCCACTCTGCCAGCACCTCCCGGATGCCCCTCCTGCCTCCTCGGTGGGTTCTGGGCTAGCTGTGGGGAGTCCCCTCCGGGCAGGGGCAGCTGGTGGCCCTCTGTGCACCTCTTCCTGGCTCGGTGGCCTAATGGCCCCCTGGATGCAGAGATTCCAGGGCCGGGGGCTATATGCAGAAGGCAGGGGCAGGGCCTCTGCCTAGGCCTGGGTGACGGCTGGTGACCTTATCTGCCCTGGCTGCCTGCCCAGAGGCCTTGCCGTTTCCCAGGTGACAATCCTCCAGCCTTAGCCTTTGGTGGGGGAGGAGAGTGGGGTGGCTGAGTGCCCTCCACTGCTGTGCCCTGCGTATTGGGGTTCCGGGGTGAATGCAGGGATGAGGGGCCACTGTCATCAAGCCAGGGCCCCCGGCTGTTCAGGCTGTGGCCTGGCCTCACCCCTCCCTCCAGGCACCAGCTGCATCTGCCTTGCCCCCCTGAGGCCAGGCACAAACGTGGCTGCTCCCCCTGCCTCAGGAACCAGGCCCTTTTCTGGTCAGTTCTGGAGCCTTTGGGCAGGGGTAGGGCAGGTGCCATGTTGGGGAGTGGGTGTGGGGGCCACCTCTTGGCTCAAGTCTGGGGAGTGTCTCAAGCCGCGGCACCGTCCTCTGTGGGGTCGGAGGAAGGTCAGAGGACTCAAGTCTGCTGTCCTGGGGGACCCTCCCCGAGTTATGGACTCAGGCATTTACCGGGCTTTGTGCCCCACCCAGGTCCGAAAGTGAGGCCAGAGGCCTTGGCTGGCAGGGAGCCCATGGTGGTGGACACAGCCTTGCAGGCTCAGGGCCGGCTGTGTTTATCCGGAAGTGGAGAAAAATCTCACCAGACGAGTTTGCCTGCCTCTGCGGGGGGCAGTGCCTGCCCTAGGGCTGCTGTTCCCTGGGCCTGTGCCAGGACCAGCCCCCTGCTCTGGGAGTGGGGGTGCCAGATCCTTTCAGCGCCAAAGTGCAGAGTGGCGTATGCCTGGTCGGCTTTCTGGTTTTGTTTCCTAAGGGTTAAAGAGCAGTTGCTGAGCGTGATCAGAGCTGGCATCTCGAGGGGCGTGGGATATCCCATCCTGTGTGGCTTTCGTGATCTCTGGGGGACATGTTTGCTTTGAAGCGTCAGCAGCGCACTCTGGTCTGCTCTTTGTAGGGGTAATTCGGGGGACCTGCCTTTCCTGGGAAGGGGGACCCGCCAACACCATCCTCAGGGTGCACTTCTCTGAGCAGAGGCTGAAAGAGGCGTGGCGCGGGGGTGGCCATGCCCGGGGGAGGAGCAGGAGGAGGAGGCAGGCGTGGGGGCTGGAGCTCAGGCAGGGAGGCCTGCTGGGGAAGGCTGTCCTCCCGGTCCCCGCCCACTGGCCACCCTGACCTGGCCCCAGCAGCTTCCTGAGGTTTGTGGGTGTCTGTGCCACCCAGCACCTGTCGGGGTGGTCGCTGCGGGCACAGCAAGATCTGCTCTGTTGCAAGGATCATGAACCCAGCATCTCCCCCGAGAGACCCCTCACTCTCTGGCCGCTTGCTGGGGGTGCTGGCAGCTCAGCTGAGGAGTAGGTGGACACCCCACAGACCACAGGGTGCCAGGCACTGGGCCCGTGGCCGGTGGTGCTGAGAGGCGGCCTGGCTGGCACAAGGGATGAGCACATCAGCCTGAGCCAGGGCCTCCCCAGGACGTGTGCCCAGATGTGTGGCGCACCTGAGCACCCCTCCATGTGAGGTCCTGACCCAGGAGTGCCGAGGCTGGGCCGGCCTCCCATGCGGGAATAGAGGCCGTTGGGCCTTGTCCCAGCTGGTGACCTGCTGTTGTGGCCTCAGCAAGCCAGTGCCTCTGAGCCTGTGTGTTCTGCTCTCGGGGTAACAGCAGGTCCCACCTGAGTGAGCGGCATGTGTGCCCTGGGTGGTCGTGGCCGGCTCCGGGGCCTGTGAGTGGCCTGTGGCGTTTGCCCTTGGATGTGACCACTGTACCCTCAGGCTGGCAGGAGAGACCGTTCCCTGGGGATTCTCCTACACCCACAGGGACCCCCAGGTCTGGGGTGGGGGCAGGCGGTGGGGACCCGGCTCTAGGGTTGCTGTGCCTGGGAGCAGCCTCCTGCTTCAGGCGCAGGTAGCCGGCATGCAGGCTCAGGGGCCCATCAGGAGCTGCCTGGCCAGGCTTGTCCTGCAGCAGAGTATGGGGACCTGGAGGAAGCAACGCCTGCCCACATCCCCACTGCTGGGGCCACTGAGCCTGAGAGGCGAAAGCAGCTCTCCTGTGTGAGCCCCAGGGCTTCAGGCTGGGGTCCTGCCCCCATCCAGGCTCAAGGTCCTCTCTCTGCTCCCCTGGTCTCTCCCTTACCACCCACTGATGCCCCTGCCGAGGGCCAAGCACTCCACTGGACCCAGGCTAGAAGGGGGGCCAAATGGGGAGGGCTGTGAATCACCAGTTCCCAAATTAGTGCATAATCACACACAGGAACTGCTGAGAAGGAAGGGAAGAGGGCCTTGAAGCAGAGCGTCCAGCGAGAAACCTGGCCTGGACTGGGATCTGGGAAGGCTTCCTGGAGGAGGTGGCGGGAGCCAGGATCTGAATGGTGAGCTAATCAAGAGCTGATGGGGTGAGGGTGGAGTGAGCATTCTAGTCAGGAGGAGGGTAGGGCATGTTCCAGGGGTTGGGGAGGTGGGCAGAGGCATGGACTCGGTGCTGCTGGAGAATTACAGAGGAGCGAGGTGGTCTTGTTATTATTTGTCAATGAAACTTTAAAAAACATCTGATGGCTTTAAAAATAAAAGAAATGAATGACCCCCAGCTGTGAGTACAGGAAGAGTGATGGGGACGGGGGAGGCTGGGTGGGTGTGCAGGCATCGCTTCTGGAACTGCGAGGACAGGGACAGTGATGGGGACAGGGGAGGCTGGGCAGGTGTCCAGGCGTGGCTCCATCCTCAGGGGTGGCTTCAGTTCTTGGAAGGCGCCTGAGGCCTGGCTGGAGGCATCTCAGGTGAAAGCTCAGAGGCAGGTCAGGCAAGAGGCTGGGGACAGGGACCTGTATTATGGGGGAACCTGGGCCCGGGCAATGCCGTGGGACAGAGCAGGAAGGGGGGCTTCACAGAATGGCCGCTCGAGGCAGAGGCTTCAGAGCAGCAGAGGCAGGTGGAGATGACAGGTGACCAGACACGTGTGCTGTGTGGGAGCAGGAAGGAGGGTGGCAGAGAGTGGGTGGCACCAGCCAGCCCTGTGGGGAGGACCTGAGGGGCTCAGAGCCTTGCCCTCCCTGCACCCCAGCACTACAGCAGTGGGGGGGTGCCCATAGAGGTGGGGGCTGCCTGGTGTCCTGGGAGCCATGAGGGACAATGGGGGACCCCTGGTCCTGGAAGCTGTGAGGGCCGACGAGGGCACCCGATCCTGGGAGCTCTAAGGCTGACCGGGGCTTCTGGTCCTGCACAGGCACTTCCTGTGCTGCCCTGGCATGGCTGGGGCTCTGTGCTCTGCTGACGCGCGGACTGGAGGGTGGTACCTCCCTGAAGTGGGGACTCAGTGATCTCCTGGTGTCCTGGCCTCTTGGGCAAGGGCGAGATTTCACAGGCTCCCGGACAGTGCAGGCCAGAGGGGTCCAACCTCCTGTGGCCCCGGAGGCCCAGCCCTTTCCCCTCCTGCTCTGGCAGGGGACTTTCGGGGGCCATACCCTGCACAGCCTCCGTCAGCAGCTGGGAGCACAGGGTTCCTGCGCCAGTGAACGGTCAGTGTCCCTGGGGTCGCCCTTGTCTTTTGTGTTTCCTGTAGCTGCTGTAACCTCCACACACTGGGGCCCTGAGACCACAGGCGCTATTCCCACGCCTCTGGGTGTCAGGAGCTTGCGTCAAGGCCTGCAGGGCTGTGCGCCTTCAGCTCCGGCGAGGATCTTGCCTCTGCAGCTCCTGGGGGTCCAGGCACCCCCTTCTCTTGGCCATATTACCCCACGCTCTGCACAAGGCCTCTGCGTCTTGGAAGTGCCCGGGTGGCATCTGGGGACCGGTAGAGAAGGGCTGCTCATCTTGAAGCCCTGGTTTAAGCACATTGCAAACACGACGCCGAAGAAGGTGGCATTCCCAGGCTCTCGTTCACTGCATGTCCCTGGTGCTGTGCGGGCAGCTTGGGCACAGCCCAGGGTCCACCCCAGCCTCACGTCCGAGCAGGGAAGGCCCCAGGCAGTGCTGGTGGAGACGGGCCTCAGCCCCGGGTCTGTGGGGCGAGGGAGGGGCCCATCGCTCCAGAAGGGTCCGCGGTGCGCAGGCCGTGGGAGCAGCACGGGCCCCTTCTGACCTGCAGCTTCATCGTGTTGCCTTCTCCTGGGAAATAAGGATAATAATCAGGACGCTGCCTGGCACCCGGGGTGCTGAGTCTGCAGAGCCGCCGCCGGGCCCTGGGCGAGCGTGGCGCTTGCTGGAGCCTCCGACGGGAGCGGCGACGCCGCTGTCTCCAGGCCTCGGCTTTTCTGATTTACGTTTTCCTTTTAGAACAGCATCCTTGAGCTTCCTGCCCAAAACTGGCTTTTCTCTTCCTCCAACTCTAAATTAAAACGCTCTCTGCTTCCAAGGACGGGTTTCTCAGCTGACTTCCCTGCGTTGCTTACAGGAAATTCAGGCCCCAAGTGAAGGTTGTAATTATTTTGTTCCAGAAGGAAACGGAGGCTTGTAATTCCGAGCCTGCTGCGGGGGCTCAGGCTCCGCCCTCTCTCCTGGCTCCCCACAGCGGGTGCCTGCCACCTCCTCCCAGCCAGTGGCTTGGGCATCCGGGCCATGTTGGGCAGGCGGGCAAGTGCCGGGTGTTTGGAGTTGCTCCTCGGGGTCAGGTGCTTGGGACATGGGGGGCTTTCTCAGTGTGGGGGGACGCTGCTGGAAGCCTCTGCCCATTCGTGCCTTCAGAGCCAAGCGCTGTGCCCACCTCCGGCGAGGTGCCCTAATGCCACTTGAGCCTGCTGCCAGGCATCTTAATTGCTTCCTGGGTCTCACTTCCAGCTCCAAATCCTTGCCCCTGACCCCACCAGGCTTTCACACCCTGGACAGGGTACGCGCCCCTGGTCAGAGGATCGGGAGTGGAGGGTGGGACCGCCTGCGCACCGTGGGGCTCGCTCTCTCGGCAGGACCCCTGCAGGGTGGTGGAGGCTGCTCTCTCCTGGAGGCCCTGGGGTTGCTTTGGGGCTTGGGATTGTCAGCCTCATCCCTTCTAATCTGTTCCCTGTCAAGTTCACCCAGGGGTTCCGCCCACCGTTGGTGATCACCTTTCATGAGGGCTTACCAGGTGCTGGCCATGGTCTTCATTCACTCACTGATTCTTACAAAAAAAGCCTCTTTCTTTACCAGTTTTCAGTGGCACTGCAGCAAGGCTTCTGGCCATGCCCCACTTGCAGAGGGAGTCCTTACGGAGGCCGGGGCAGATGCCGGGCTGGTTCTGGAGCCCCCTCCAGCGTGCCCGACGGGTCCCTCCTGAGCGTGTGTGTCTCATAAAAGCACACGTGTTTGCTAACACAGGTTCAGTCCACCCAAGTGCCATTCTTTCCGTGCTCAGACGGTGCCATCTCGAGTCAGCTGACGGAGGCCAGCGCCCGTGACCTGTGGCGACCACAGCAGCCTGCTGGCGGCATTGCCCCTGCCATGCCCCGTCATCCGGGCTCCCTCTGTGCATTTTCTGGCTCAGGCCCGGAGCAGCCACGTGCGGGGAGCCCTGCTTCCTGCTGCCTGCTCCTGGGCCACGGCTGTTTCTAAGCCTCTGCAGCGACAGCTAGGATTCGCTTTTGTGTCTGATGCCAGAAATCTTGACTCAATGTTAACATGATCAATTTTATAGATGCGAAGGTTAATATATGTGTAATATATCAACATTTAATATAGGTACGTAAAATATTTAACATATAACAACATAATGTCACATTACTGAAAATAATGTATTGCGTTACGATACAGCATGATAGTTTCAGAAGCACAGCACCCTAACCCCATTGGCCAGGGAGGGTGCCCTTGGGGGAGCCGGGGGACAATTTGAGGGAATGTCTGGGATTACCTTGCCCGTCTTTTGTCCCAGGGTCTGGCCCTTTGGGGTGCGTGTCACGTTCCTCTCTCTGCGGCAAAGTCATGACCTCAGAACACACTCAGGCATCTTTGTTTTATTCACTCTCCATTTTTAGAGATGCCTCGTTTTTTAAAACGATAGACTTCTGTGGGCACCTCCAAGGCCCCAGGTCCACTCCCGTCCTGGTCTCCCCGGCCTTCCCGTGGCTTGCTTCCCACATGAGCCGTGCCCCTGGTCGGCTCGGGATGTGCCCCTCACTCAGCTCCCTCCGGGGACTCACCCAGCTCCCTCGGGGGACTCTGGCTGTCCCAGTCTTTTCTCCAGGCTTTGGGGAGGGTGTGAGCGACCAGCTTCCTCACGTGGAGGAGGCTTGGCCCAGGCTGGGAGCTGCTGGTCTCTTTTGGGCCTCAGAGACAGTGGGGTGGGAGAGAGGTGGGTGAGCGCGAGACTCCACCCCCACGTCCAGGTAGGGGTTCAGAGGGCTCCCAGGCAGGCGGGGCCCCAAGGCCTCCAGGTTCCTGAGACCACCCCGTGTCCTGGAGGCCTCAGCGAGGGGGAGCAGCTGAGCTCAGCTCTGCGAGTGAGGGCCATGCCAGGTGGGACAGACGTGAGCAGCGGCCAGGGCTACTCGGCCTTTGAGCGGCTCCTGTGAAGGCCGCTGCTGCTGTCGGGAAGAAGGGCCCGTCCAGACTGTTTCCTCCAAGGCCGTTCTGCATTTTTCTAATGAGGTCGGTGGCTGATGGATGTTTACCGACATTTCCAAAGGTCACGCTGCTTTGATGGAGAGGGGCCGGGCAGCCTTCACGATCTCGGGGAGCTGTGTGTTTCTTCGCAGGGAGGCGTGGTTGCCTTTAATTTGAACCTCTTTCAAATCATAAAGTGCTGTTGCATTAGAAGGGGTGGACAGAGGGGTTCCAGGCGTGGCAGGCACCCCACTTGTGCCACAGCAGACAGCCGCCTCCTGACCTGTCCCACACACAGTCCCTGTTGACTCGCTAGCAGTTTGGAAGGGACCCCTGCGGCCGGAGGACGCTTAGGTGGGGCCGCTGCGATTCTAGGGGTGGCTTCCACCTCCCTGTCATCCGTGGAGTGGGTGGCTCAGGCGGCATTCTCACAGCTGCCTTTTCCTCCTGAGAAATGGAAAATGGTCTTTGTAGGAATGGATTTTTGTGACCAGCTCTAATCCTGGTGAATGTTTCACACAGGGGACTGTTCCGCTTCCCATACGGAATCTGCAGGGTCGGAGGACGTTATTCCAGGACTGAGACAGTGAAGCCTCGTGGTTTTGAGGGACTGACGCCTGGCTCTGCTCAGGAGTCACTGTCACTGCCCTGGCAGCTCTCAGCCGGGCCTCTGAGAGCCTCCTGGGCTCTGCGGGACTGTGAGGCCCGTGCACCCTGATGGACTGCGTGAATGGCGCATGCACCCCAGGCTGTCTTCCAGAGCAGGGCCCTCTTCTGCCACCCCTCACTGGCATGTGGCATCTCAGTGGTGAGCGGGCTCTCTGTAGATTTAGTGTGCTCTCTGATTTTCACTCATCTCTCAGATTCTGAAGCATCAAAGTCCTCCACTTCTGTCGGATCCTGGCCTTTCGCTGGCTCTTGCCTAGCCTGTCCACGGAAGCACACGTGCACACACACACACGCGTGAACTTGTGCCCACAGCCCATACTCAGACACGTATCTGCACCTGCTTACTCATGCCTGCCGTCTCCCGTGTATGCACGCGCACCTGAACCCCCGAGCACTCCGGTGCCTCCCCACCTCCACACACACCACTCCTACGCACACAACTTAGACACCTCTGCTGCGGGTGCCAGAGTGCATGGTGCTGTCCTGGGCCCTGGGGCGGGACTGCCCGCCAGGCCTCCGTTGTGCCATCTTGGGGTGGGATAGTAGGTTGAATCATGTCTCCGAAAGACATGTTCGGGTCCGCCCTAGTCCCTGTGAACCGGACTTACTCGGAGTGGGGTTTCTGCAGATGGAATCAGTTATGATGAGGTTGTACTGGATGAGGTTGGGTCCTGAATCCAGGGATTGGTGCCCTCATGAGAAGAGGGGGATTTGGGCACAGAGACTCAGAGACACACAGAGATGGCCTTGCGGAGACAGAGGCGGAGCCCGCAGGGACTCATTCATGAGCCCGGGAAAGCCAGGAGCTTCTGGAAGGCGGGGAAAGGCCCTCCCTTGGCTTCCTGAGGGCCCAGCTGTTCCTGCACCTTGCTCTCAGACCTCCAGCCGTGAGAGCTGGAGAGCAGATGCCTGTGTTCTGAGCCCCTGGTCTCTGGGCCTCTGTTCCAGCCTCTCTGTGACACTAGCGTGGGGGGTCAGGTCTGGCCTCACAGCGCAGCTGCTGAATGGCCTTGGGCCTGGTCTGGGGGCGGTGAGGGACAGCATTTGGGTGCTTGTCGAAGTGAAAATTGTGCGTGGGACGCCCCTGGTCCCCGACTGCTGTGGAGGCACCGACGCTGCGCTGTAGCTGGGCACAGGAGGGTCCTACTGGCCGCTGTGTCCCCAGGAGCCCCCCAGCGCCGCAGAGATCAGGTGAGCTGGGTGCAGGGCGCTGTTGGTCAAGAACGCTCTCAGCCAGGCAGCAGTGCCCGGAACCGAGGCAGGACTCTATCTGTACCCTCTTAGTGTCTCGGCGAGAAAACCGCACATCTCATCCCCGGGGCACTGGACCCCACACCTCCCAGGCTCCCGGACCTCGGCCCGAGTCCACCCTGTGGACGTCTCCGGGGCCCTCAGGTGGTGCCTCGGTCAGGCAGGAACCTCTGCCCCGGGCCTCTGCCCTTGCTTGGCCAGGTGTGGACGCAGCCTGACCTCTCTGCAGGGAGTGTGATCACGGCTGGGGCTGGGCGGCTGGGCCAGGACCGTGGGTGGTACTGTTAGACTACAGTTCCTGGTGGAGGAGACCCGGCCACCTTGGGCCACTGCACCCAGCCAGCAGGGCCCTGGGCCTTGTGGGGTGCCCGCCTCAGGCACAGGACCTGCTCCTTGACCTTTTGAGAGAAGGGGCTCCCCGTGGTGCCACGTCACAGGCACAGGGGGCCCAGACAAGTGGCCGCACCCTCCTGGCATTCGTTCTCTGGGGCTCCCCGTCCTCCTGACCACCAGGACTGTGGGCAGTGCTGCCCTCATGCCATCCTCACCCTCTCTGTGGGGCCGGGCCTGGGGCTTCCCGCTGCTCACAGGCGTTTGAGGGCGAGTGGCCCCGCTTTCAGGCAGATCCGTGTCTCCCCACCAAGCACCCCCACCACCCCTGCTGCAGCCACGTCATGGGAGGGCCTCGGCAGCCGTCCAGGCAGTGCCGCTGTGGAGCCACGTGTCCACCCCTGTCCTGGGAGCACCCGCAGAGGGAGAACAGCCCCACGTCTTCAACAACCCGGTCCCCGAGGGCTGCCGCCTGGGGGTGTTACTTGGCGGGGGTCCCAGGAAAGCAGGCCACCAGCAAATACACACGCGACCTTTCCCGGAGTGGCATGTTTTGCCCAGCCACAGAGCTGAGCATGAGAGGTGGGCACCGGGCACCCGCACGGCTGCATGCACTCTCGAGCGGTGCTGGCTCCTTCCCGAGAAGCCCGGAGGCCGTGCCCCGTGAGGTGCCTCTGCAGCACTCATAGGCGGGGCCTCACGCCCCCCGCTCCCCTGTGCCCGGGACTGGGTGGACAGCTCTCCTGGGGTTGGAGGGTCTCCTAAACTGGGGCCCAGCGAGGTCTTTCTGGTGTGTGTGTGGCAAGGGTCCAGTCCCCTCCACATGCTGCAGCGTGGTGTGGGCCCTTCTGTAGACAGCTGAGAACTCCTGTTGTCTGTGACACTCCAGAGCTTCCAGCCTGCTTCCCCCAATGCTGGGGGTGCTTCCTGGGATGGGGGCTGCTCTGGGTGAGGAGGCTGTGATGGAGCCCCCAGGGCAGCTGGGACACAAAAGGTCAGGAAATGGGGATCCTCCTGTGTACCCCAAAGTCAGGCTTCTGTACGGGGTCAGGTCACCTCCCCAAGCCTGGGGCACTGAGGGACTGAGCCTGTTTGTGTGGGCTGTGCTGTGATTGCAGATGGCAGCCCCTTCTGACCTTCAGGATTGTGACCCATTCAGATGGAGGTAGAACACGCACCCTTTCCATCCCCACTGCCTGGTGCTGCCATGTGCCCCAAAGCACCGCAGCTCTGAGGCCCTGGCATCACTGCACTGAGCTCGGCTGAGGGCAGCTGGGAGGAGATGATCTGGGGTCTCCCTCACCCCTCCTGCCCAGGGTCTTCTCTGGGCCAGGTGTGGCCTCGTGCTGGAAGGCCTGGGGAGGCCGGGTGTCCCCGCCGGGCCAGGCTGGGCCTTGGCAGAGAAGTCCTTGAGCCCCACTTGCTGACCCTGCACCAGCTCCCTGGAGGAAGGCACAGGGTGGGTCCTGGGCGTCCCCACACCTGAGCGGAGGGGTCACCACTGCTCAGGGCTGTGCTAGATTCTCTATGGAGACCCTCAGCCTCCTGCAGCCCCTTGGATACGAAGGCGAGATGGTCCAAAATGCAGCTTCTCTTTAATCTGTGTGTGTGTCAATCTTACTGTGGTGTTCAGCTTTTAAAAGTCCAGTGGTCACATGTAGGATGTAATGACAAGAACCCACCTTCATGTTTCTAGACCTTGTGCTTCTGCTGCTCCTTGAGTCTTGAGTTTTCACTTTAGACATTGGTGATGGCCTTTTTCTATGAAGATGAGGCTGAGATCTCCACTGTTCACAGACGCACACACACACACACTGTGTTTGGCTAACTCGAGACTTGGTGTTTATATGAATGATATCGGCCTGTCCGCGTCGAGGATGACAGGTGGTGCCGGCCCTTTCTCTGCGGCGTTGATCCTGGCTTGGTGCTTGGTCTTTGAAGTGTTTACAGTGTTGTCACTCAGGAATGCCCAGTGTGACCAGAAAGAAGCCCCGTCACTCACACTCACACACACACATCCACCCTCACGCTCACACAGCACACACCTGCAGGTGCCCTCCAGGCCTCCCCGCATGCCGCTGGGCTTCCTCACAGCATGGTAGCCTCAGGGTGGTTGCAGTTTCTCCTGTGGCAGCAGCCTCTCAGTGGGGCCGGGACGGGGCAGGTTCCCCCAGGGACCTCTCAGCGGGGCTGGGATGGAGCAGGTTCCCCCAGCGGCCTCTGAGTGGGCCGGGATGGGGCAGGCCCCTCCAGCAGCCTCTTGGCAGAGCTGGGATGGGGGCAGGTCCATCCAGCGGCCTCTCAGTGGGGCCGGGATGGAGCAGGTCCCTCCTGCCCTACTGTGCTCAGGCAGGGCCCACGGGGCACCCCCCTCCTGGCAGGAGGAGCGGCGGGGCTGGCATCATCCCCTGTGCTCTGGGCTTCGCTCCCTTTCCTGTCCCCGCCCTTTCCACCCGCTGGCTGGTGGAGAACTGAGGCTCACAGTATCTGTCCCTCGGCTTGTTGGATTTGGGGGCTGCTTTTTTCAGGGCCCACGGTTGGCCCTGGGTCTCGGGGCTGAGGGGACCATCTGTCCGGCCAGTTCTCTCTGCCAGGAGTGACCATCGGGGCCTGTGTGGGCTCAGGTGAGGAGTGCTGGAAGCAAGGCTGACGCCTGGGGCCCCGCACAGATCTGGGAAAGGGTTTTCCTCTCAGGGCCTCGCCGTCCCTCCCACCCTGGGACCACCCTCTGTGTGTGAGGATGTGTCCTGGTGGAGGGCGCTTGGGGCTCCTCCCCAGGCTTGGGTCTCCACGGGGCCATCAGTGCGAGGCGAGGGCCCCCAGACAGTCGTGCATGGGGTCCCTCTGCACCATGAGCCCAGCACAGGCATGGCCATCAGCCCTCACCAGAGGCCACAAGGCGCCGGATCCGCTGGCTTCTCTGCAGCCCTGCGTTTTGGGCCTGTGGACCTCGGGACTTCAGGGTAAGTCCCGTGGTCCGAGTCCCTGAGCAAGGAAGACCCTGCACTCTCCCCCAGCACAGCCGGGCTGTGGGCACTGAGGGAGGTGGGACACTGGAGTGCTGAGGGCCGGCGGGCGCTGGGGGTTGCTGGGGGTCCCGGGTGAGCCTCAGACCCTCTAGGGGCACCCTGGCCTGGTGCTCAGACCCCAAGGGGCTGGTCCCCTGTACTCAACCCTGAGTTAGCCTCTGCCTCTTTCTGCTTCTCCCAAGGTCAGCGACGATGAGGGCCCACCTGCTGTCCTACAGCTTCCAGCCTCCCTCCAGGGACTCCAGCCTCCCTCCAGGGACTCCAGCCTCCCTCCAGGGACTCCTCCAGCCTTCTGGCCGGCTGCGTGCAGAGCCCGCTGGGCATGGTGGTTGGCCTGACGTGAGGCCCCCGGGACCAGCGGTGTGTCCAGGGAGGGGATGGCCCTGAGCCCAGCGGCTCCTCCCGCTGAGTCTATTTCTTCCCGCCACTCAGCCTGTGGCTGTCCTGGCTCAGGAGGCAGCCGGAACTCGTGACTTGCTGGCTGCTGCTGCTGCCTGGTGGGCTGGGGTCCCGTGGATGAAGTGGGCCTGCCGCTCCAGCCTTGCCTGCCGCCTTGCACACTGAGGTCCCGTGGGGGAGCCAGGCCTGGCACCCCGGCCTCACCCAGCTGCTGGTGTGGGCGGGTGTGCCCCACCTCAGCGTCCCGGACACAGCCATCTCGCAGGCTCGACTTGGTCTCCTTCAGGCTTCAGAAAAACCCAATTGCACGTGTGGGGTTCTTCCCCAGCCCTTGGGTGCGGGGTCTCTGTGTACCACCCTCTGTCTCCCGCTCCGAGTTCATCCCAGATCGTGGGGCCCACTGGGCACCCGGCACCCGGCCTGCAAGGCCACCTGTCCCCCAGATGCTGCTACAAGTGACCAGTACTGTGTGGAGGAGGCGAAGGGCCACCCTAGGAAACCAGGCTTCAACAGTAAAAGGAGAAGAAACTTGCTCTGCTTTGTAAGAGCGCGTTCCTTTTCCTCCTTTTTGTCACTTTAAAGACCAAAAAGAATAAAGAAAGAAAAGAAAAAATTAATCTGCTCTTTCTTTGTTTAAAAGTAAAATGAAAAATAAAGAGAAACCTGTCGCAGTTGCTGAAGTTGTGACTTTTGCTGCTGTAGTTCACACTCACGCGAGTGTTCACGTCAGGGCTGAAGGGGCCCGAGTCCCCTGGGTGTGCTTGTGGGGTCCGTGGTCGCACGGGTTGGGGTGATGCCCCCACCGGCTGCCTCTCGCTGCCTCCAGGAGGGATGCTGGCCACTGCCCTGAGCCCCAGGAGGGCTGTGGACTGAGTCCCTGTCTCCAGGCTTCCCTACTGGCTTTCCAGTTGACGCTGGGATTTCCGGGTCGAAGCGGTGCTCTGCACGTGGGGAGCTTTGTTCCTTGTTTATTCGAGTGAACCCTCTCATCTCCTGTTTCTTTATTTGCTCATTCAGAACCAAGGGACATCGCAGAGACGATGATGGTGGCTTTGCTTGTTTCTGGTTTTGCTAGAACATTCTGTGCTCTAAAGGCATCACTGTCCTCAGCAAGGATTGTGTGGGGGTGGGGGGCCAGCACCTGCCTGGAGGGCCTCTCCAGGGCACATGGGGGACGACCCTCATGGTTTCCTGTGGTCCTGGACCTGACTTGCGGGAGGAGCATGATGTTCAAACCTATTTGTAGCGGCAGAGCCTTTTCTCCACCAAAACCACCCGGAATCGCTTCCTCCTGGAGAGGCTGGGCTCATCTCCTGAGGCCCTCCAGATCCAAGTGGCCTGGGAAGCGTTTGAAAATCCAGGGAGGGGCTCGAGGAGAGCAGAGCCGGGACTTGGGAGGAATAAGAGCGGCTCTGCCCTCCCCTCTCCCTCCCTGGCCCTGCCCACGTGGGTGCCGCAGAGTCAGGGCCCTGACCCTCGGGGATGTCCTCTGAGCTCCGGTGCCCAGGGGCTGCCTCTGCCTGACCTGCCGCTGGGGTGGTGCCTGGATTTGGGGGAAGTGCTGAGGCAGCGACGTGGCAGGGCCTTCCTAACGCTTGGCACTGCTTCAAGAAGTGTGTGTGTCCCAGGGAAGGAGCAGGCCTCACCCCTGGGACAAAAGATGTGTGCAGCCCGGGCACGTTCACTCCCAGCTGCCGAGCCAGCGGCTAGAGCCCAGCCCTGCAGGTGACAGCCACTGGACCTGCCTCCCAGCCTGAGGCCAGGACCGACGTCACCGCCTGCAGTTCCTCCCCAGGCCCAGCCCCAGCCCTTGCCCTTCAACCCTGAGTCCCTGCAAGCCAGGGGTGGGGCTTTCATCCAGCAAGGAGGAGTGGAGACCCAGGGAGGTGGGCTCCCTGGCTGCCAATACCCTGCGGTCAGGCCGGGCAGGACCAGGTCTGAATCCCGCCCTTCCCCCCATGGACTCCCCAGGAAGGCTGAGCTGGGAAGATTGCTGCTGGGAAGGGAGCAGGGTTTTGTACCTGTACGGGAGGGGCCACCTGGGGAGTCAACCTAGTCAGTAGGAGGTCCTAAGTGCAAAGTGTGGTGTGGGGCGGGGGGAGTTGGGGCCTCAGCAGGGCTGCTGGGAGCTGGTGCTGGGCCTGTCCTGCTCGGGTCTACCCTGCTCTGGGTCCGGCCTCCCAAGGATCCCACCTGGCAGACCTCGCTCAGAACAGAGCCGGGCCGCGCCACCCCTGGCCGTCTACCCAGGGTTTGTCGTGGAGAGACTCTGTCCCTTTCACCTTCAAAGGGGCTTTGGGGTGGAGGTATGTGTGTGGCCCCAGTAGCTGCTGTGCTGGGGGCCCGGGACGACTCCTCCTAGAGCAGGAAGTCACTGCTGGAATGATTAGCTCCACAAGGTCACCAGCACCCCGTCTCCACCAGGGCCGCCGTCCCTCTGCCGACGTCAGCTGTCATTGTGCTGGGCATGGAGCAGGCCGCATGGGGGGACACAGGGTGGAAGGTGGGGGACTCGGGGTGACTGAAGATGGGGGAATCGGGGTGGAAGATGGGGGGACTCGGGGTGGCAGGTGGGGGGACCATGGTCTGTTTTCTGTTACTCACTGGTCCCAGACTGAGCCCCAATCCCTACCTCCGAAGGTCACACTTCCAACCCACTCGAGACAGAGCTAGGCAGCAGGGGCTGGCGTGGCCTGGGGCAGCAGAGCCGAGGTGGATGCAGGGGCTGGTGTGGCCTGGGGCAGCAGAGCCGAGGTGGATGCAGGGGCTGGCGTGGCCTGGTGCTGCTCTCCGGTCCTCTTCCTCTTCATCCTCTTGCTGCAGGTCCTCCCGAGGTGGCCCCGTTTCTGCCAGTCCCATTTCCCAGAGGCCCTGCCCACAACCTCCCGCCCACCCACCTCCTCTGGGGAACCTGGAGTGGGCCAGGGAAGGAGCCTAGGCCTATGTGGGCTTCTGGGCTGGAGTCGCGGCCTGCCTTCTGCAGGCTGAGCCTGGGTTGCCTGGGCTCCAGCTCTGTGGCCTGGCTGTGTGGGGCTGGGCGGGCACCTCCACAGTGCAAGCGCCACAGCCGTGGCCCTGGTGGGTGGGGGTGGAATGGCTGGGGAGAGGCAGGGAGGAGGGAGAGGGGCAGGAGCAGGTGAAGAATCCTCTCTGGCGGTGTGCACTTTGCATTACAGCTAGGGAGGCTGAGACCTGGGGGGCCATAGCTTGTTCCTGGACCCCAAAGCCCAGGACCCTTCCAAATCCTGCCTGGGATGGCACCGTGGCCAGGAGCCCAGCCAGCACTTCCCTTTTCTGAGGGGTTTTTTGTTTCTTTGATTATAAAATAGGTCCCTGTTGGTGGTAGAAAATTAGCAAAATAAAGAAAGGCAAAAAAAAAGGAATTAGAATCTCCTGCGATCTCTCCCACCCAGCGGCCTTTTGCACATTGCTTCCTGGTGAGTTTTCTGGGCATTAACAGATGTTTGCTCTGCAGACCTGGCCTTGTGCCACCCTGGAAGCACTGTGCCAGCTCACCCTTCCGTGGCTTCCTGTGGCTGGAGGGCTCCCTCCCCTTCCTGCCCTAGGTCCAAGGTGCCAACAGCTGCCTGGGGTCATGGGCATCTCCCTGTGGACACTGAGGGAGGGCCTTGGTGGGGCTGGGTTCTCCCGCTCAGTTCCCTGCACCCTGTATCCCCAGCCCCACCCTCAGCCACGGGAAAGGTGCACTAGGGAGAGGCCTATGCAGATGGGGTCCTGCCCTGGCCTGAGGGTGCCATCGTCTGCTCAGGAGGGTTAAGCTCCTTTGTGCCCCAAGGAGCTTCAAGCAGATCAATACCAGGCTGGAAGTGGACCAGGGGCCTGCAGCTGGGGGCCCACCGCGCTGACCCTAGACGTACTTCCTGTTCCCTGCCCAGCCTCTCTGCAGTGGGAGGTCAGGTCAGCGGCCCTCCTGCTCGGCCTTTGGGGCCACTGCCCCTGGGCTCCCTCTGAGGCTGTCCCAGGCCTGTCTCCCATCCCACCCCCACCCTGCAGAGGCGGAGGCGGCCTCACCAGCCAGCCTCTGCCCCAGCAGTCTACTGTGGGCCTTTCCTCCGGGATCCACAGAGGGAGGCGGGTGAGGCCCTGAGGCCTCGCCCAGGGCGGCCAGTTCCCCACCCACCAAGGGAGGCAAGAGGGCTTCCCTGCACGGACAGGTGTCACTGACCCCTCAAGGGGGCGGAGTAGTGGAGGCTTCCTTCGTTTCTGGGTGTGGCTGGGGGGCGGGGCCAAAGGCCTGGAGCCTAAAGGGCTTGCCCTAGGAGCCCCATAGCCAGGTCAGTGTCCACAGCTGCAGGGGCTGGGGAGGGAGGCTGAGAGGAGCTGAGGAGGGAGGCTGAGAGGGGCTGGGGAGGGAGGCTGAGAGGGGCTG
>PVKV010031508.1:0-20931 GCA_004027835.1 Alouatta palliata | reverse complement strand
GTGCCACCATGCCCAGCTAATTTTTGTATTTTTAGTAGAGACAGGGTTTCACCATGTTGACCAGGATGGTCTCGATCTCTTGACCTCGTGATCCACCCGCCTCTGCCTCCCAAAGTGCTGGGATTACAGACGTGAGCCACCGCGCCCGGCTTATTTTTATTTTTTAGACTGAGTCTTACTGTGCTGCCAGGCTGGAGTGCAATGATGTGATCTTGGCTTACTGCAACCTCTGCCTCCCAGGTTCAAGTGACTCCCCTGCCTCAGGCTCCCAAGTAGTTGGGACTACAGTTGTGCACCACCATGCCTGGCTAATTTTGTATTTTTAGTAGAAACAGGGTTTCACCCTGTTGGCCAGGATGGTCTTGATCTCCTGACCTCAGGTGATATGCCCGCCTCAGCCTCCCAAAGGGTTGGGATTACAGGCGTGAGCCACCGTGTCTGGCTATATAGTGTTTCTTATGTGCTAGGCACTTTATTAATGCGTTTCAACCTCAGGATAACCATAAGAGATTGTTTTGTTTATTCCTATTATACAACAAAATAAAACACAGATTTGTTAAGTAACTTGTTCCAGGTCCCTTGTAATTTAGAGCCGGGATTTTGAACCTAGGCACTTTTCTATGGAGATGTTCTTACGTACAGTTTGTTTCTCATTCTACACACTTGATCTAATACTAAGAAGTCTTTATCTATCTCTGCTGTCCTTTTGGGTGACTCTCTTGCAGGATGTAATTATGATCTTGTCACATCTTCAGTCCTAAGATAACTACCTAGTCAAGACCAGAAACATTTTACTTATTTTCTGATTTGAAAAGATTGGTGATATGCAAAGGCAGAAGTTGGGCTAGTCTGCCAGGTGCAGTGGCTCACGCCTGTAATCCCAGAACTTTGGGAGGCTGAGGAGGGTGGATCACTTCAGCCCAGAAGTTTGAGACCAGCCTGGGCAACATGGTGAAAACCTGTCTCTATGAAAAAGTACAAAAATCAACGGTGTGGTGGTGTGTGCTTGTAGTCCCAGCTACTCAAGAAACTGAGGCAGGAAAATAGATTAAGTTTGACAGGTTGAAGCTGCAATGAACTGTGCTCGTGCCACTATGGTCCAGCCTGGGCAACATAATGAGACTTTTTTTTGTTAAAGTGCTACTCTAAGTGTGCGCCACAGACTAGTTCCTGTGTACAAACTATCACGGTCTGCAACAGGAGAAATACCAAGTCTTCTAACCTTCACCTTATTACCCAAACAGTAATCTGGATGGACCCAACTCAGTGTGACTGTGTATTCTGAGTGTTCCTGAGGAATGTAGACAAGTCCCATAACTCTGTTCTGGTGGTTGTTTGCTACTTCAGCTAGTTATTTCACTCCAGATAATGAATCCACCCTTGCTCCCAAATCACCTCTAGCCATCAAATAATGATATGCTATAGTGCTTTCCTACTTCCATGTCGTGCCAAGCATACCCAACCTGTTACTATATTTCACTAAGCTTATTAGAAGACTGGGGATATAATGGTAACAATAGCTAAACTAAACAGCTTACAGTAGGCCAGGCACTGTTCTAAGCTATTCAATCTTTGTGATAATTATCTCCATTTTACACAGAAGAAAACTGAGGCACAGAGAGATTATATAACTGGAGGCTGGCCAGTTAACAAAAAGCCAACTCACTGAAAGCCAAATTATATGAAGGGGAAGAGAAAGGAGGACATAGGGTCATAGAGAGGAGAGGGCCACAAAGACTTTGAGGGAGGAGAGGAGGTTAACAGAAGCAAAGACCAAGAGACTTGAGAGTAGACAGATGATGAGCCAGGAGAAAGTCACACAACGTGTTTGATCACAGAAACATGGATTCCCAAGGTCTCACTACCTCCCTAGGCTCTGTAACCTATCTAATACAAATTGCTATAAAATGTATAAATAGGCCGGGCACAGTGGATTCCGCCTGTAATTCCAGGACTTTGAGAGGCCAAGGTGGGCAGATCTCATGAGCTCAGAATTTCAAGACCAGCCTGAGCAACATGGGGAAAACCTGTCTCCACCAAAAATACAAAAAATTAGCCAGGTGTGGTGGCACATGCCTGTATTTCCAGCTACCTGGGAGACAGGTGGGAGGATCGCTTGAGGCCAGGAGGCAGAGGCTGCCCTGAATGGAAATTGCGCCACTGCACTCCAGCCTGGGTGACAGAGTGAGACCCCATCTCAATTAAAAAAAAAAAAAAAAAAAAGGCCAGGTACAGTGGCTTACACCTGTAATCCCAGCACTTTGGGAGGCTGAGGTGGGCAGATTGCTTGAGGTCAGAAGTTCGAGACCAGCCTGACCAACATGGTTAAACCTCATCTCTACTAAAAATACAAGCTGGCCATGGTGGCGCACGCCTGTAGTCCCAGCTATTTGGGAGGCTGAGGCAAGAGAGTTGCTTGAACCCGGGAAGCGGAGGTTGCAGGTAGCTGAGATCATGCCACTGTATTCTAGCCTGGGTGGCAGAGAGAAAGTCCGTCTCAGAAAAAGAAAAAGTATAAACAGCTAAAAGAAAGTTTTTGGTAAACCACCAGATTGATCACCCTCTGAATGACCTTCAATGAACTGACTTAAAGAGCCTGTGAAACCCACCCAAGATTACAAAGATTACAAAGCTAGTGTGTAAAATGGTTGAAATTCAAACTCGTATAGTCTGGGTCTAGAAGTTGAGTGTTTAGCCTCTGGGTGCAGGGGTGGCATCAAAGGAGGGGGAAGTAGGAAAGGCATAAGTGTCAAAAGATGCAATGGAGAAAGGACACATTTCCAGGGTCCCATTATAGGATCTCTTCCCGGCTGCCTTTAGCTTCAGTTCCACAAAGCAGCAGGACCTGCCTCCTTCTCCTCACCCAAACGCCTCTGGCTACATTCAAAGCCCAGCAGGGAGCAGTCATTGGTATCCCCATCACACAGTCTCAGACTTGCCTACCAGAGGACATAGTAAACATCTTCAGGTATGTAATTTTGCCCACAATAAAAACAACCTTTTTCAATATTGTGCAGGCATGTTACTTTTTCATTGTGAATCTTCTCATTCCAGAATGCGATTTGGGATTTGCCTAGTAAAGTACATTTCCTGAAGGAAGACCAACTTTTTCCTACAAAGAACAGAAAACTCTTAGGAGATTTAAAATAACAATTTGTCCAGCCCAAACCCCCCTTTTCACGTTGGACCTGAGGAATACCGTAAACAAGGGTCAGCAAACTTTTTCTGTAAAGAATCAAATAATAAATGTTTCAGGCTTTGTGGGCCGATACAACGTGTCATGACTACTCAACTCTGCCATTGTGTAACTCTGCTAGTGTATTGTGCTGGTAAATATGAATGGATATGCCCATGGATTCCAACGAAGCTTTATGGACCCTGAAATATTAATTTCACAGAATCTTCATGTGTCAGGAAATTGTTTATTTCTCTAAACCACTTAAAAATGTAAAAACTGTTCTTAGCTCTCAGGCCATAGAAAAACAGTTGGCAGGCTGGGTTTCACTCCTCGTAGCTTGCCAACCACTGGTGGAAATCAGTCCACCTAGAGGAAATCTGAAGGGTAGAAACAACTAAAAATAGAAAATTCCTGATAATGTTAGAAATGTCAAAAATCCAGGAGACTCCAGCTACTCAGGAGACCGAGGCAGGAAGATTGCTTGAGCCCAGGAGTTACAGGCCAGCCTGGGCAACATGGGAGACTCCATCTCTTAAAAAAACAAAACAAAACAGGAAAAGAAAAATTCAGGAGCTTCTTAAGTGATCAGTTAGTCAAAGGGAGAAAAGTGGGTATGATCACATGACAGAAAACAAATTTTTCTAGAAACTAATTTTGCTTTAGACATCCGTCAACTTAGAGAAAGCAGAAAACTGTCTCTAATAAACTGAAATATTTGGGACTGATCTCGATCTCTGCCAAACCATGTGAGAGTGTTTTGGCAGAGATCTAGACCAGTCCCAAATATTTCAGTTTATTATAAACAAAGACTAATAAGTCGTCTCTACTATTGCAGGAAAAAAAAATAGACTGAAATGCAAAAATTCCTGAAAACGAGTAAATAAGGCAAAGATAAAATACTACAAATGTCTCTGTCAGTTCACAAGACCTTATCCTGGGCAGTCAGCGTCCAATTAGAAATACCGTTTGAAAATTTAATAAAAGAAAAGGAAGTCTTCTTCTGTAATAGTAAATAATGTTTAAAATTAAAATAGCAATAATATTATCTGGTAATATGATGGTGAATAGCCCCCCCCCGAAAACTGAAAAAGTTGAAAGCAATGGTATATAACATTTTAAACTGTGTACATATGTGACTTTGATACAAATGTTTCAAGATTAAATTTAAGAAAATAAAAATTAAAAGTGTGAGCAAGAACTCCATCGCTATGGCAACCGGCGCAGCGGCCACCTCTTTGTTCTTGGGTTGTTCTTCTCTCAACCCGCCCCTTCCTCCTCCTACTCGAGCGGTAGCCACGCCCCCTTCAGTGCGAAAGGCTGCGTTCCCGGCCCGTGGGTCTCGAATCAAAATGAGACACCTGCTGGCGGCCACGGCTGGTCGGCGGGGCGCGCAGGCCGAGGCCCCGCCCCCGAGAGTAGGGCGTGTGGCGTCACTTCCGGCTTCCTCCTGTCTGTCGGCCCCGGAGCACGAGTTGTGAAGGGATCCACTTGTGTGCGGAATCCCCTCGGAACCATGGTGAGCCTGGCCCCCAGCCTCTTGCCCTGCTCCTGCCCCGCCGTGCTCTTGCCACCCCATTGCTCCCTCTGTCCTGCTAGCGTCGTAGGCTCCATGTCTCCCGGGCCCGCCGCACATGGCGCGGGCCTTGGGGCGTGCGGCCTGTGCCGGGGCAGCCGGTGGAGCCCACTACGAGGGGGATGGGTGGGCCACAAGACCAGTGTCTCCTTCTGCCCAGACTGGGTTTCCATAGTCCGGGGAACCCAGGCCCGCGCCTCACCCCAGGCGAAGAAATTTCTAGTGCGGGTCCCGCTCCGCCCTCCCTGTAGGGGCGGAGCCACCCGAGGGTGGAAGATGGAGGCCGCCGCGTTCACTCGCCCGCAGGGCGGCTGTCCCCTTGATGGCCTGCAACCGCTCCCTGCCTCATTCTTTGTTCCAGATCGTCTTTAGTTTCGCTGTACGTAACTGAATCTCGCTGGTGTATAGTTTATACTCCTGAGGCCCTTGTAAATCCGAAAAGCCATGTCGCTTTCCTTCAAGTCCTCCTCTGCACTTAAATGCCTTCTCCGATGATGGAAGCTTCATTTGTTTGAAAACATTATTGTAAATAAGTTTTCAGGTAGATTCCATTTGTAAGACTAGTGGAAGGCACCTCAGTATAGAGTATTGGTACTTAATTAGAATGCCTCTTGGTTTTCCTTTTTAGGCGTCCCTTTCCCTTACACCTGTTAACATCTTCAAGGCAGGAGCTGATGAAGAGAGAGCAGAGACAGCTCGTCTGGTAAGCCTTGTTCTAACCATTGTTTTAAAGATAAAACTAGAGGCCAGGCGCAGTGGCTCACTCCTGTAATCCCTGTACTTTAGGAGGCCGAGGTGGGCGGATGAACTGAGGTCGGGAGTTTGAGACAGCCTGGCCAACATGGCGAGACCCCGTTTCTTCTAAAAATATAAAATTAGCCGGGCGCGGTGGCTCAAAACACTTTGGTAGGCAAAGGTGGGCGGATCACGAGGTCAGGAGTTCGAGACCAGCCCGTGGTGAAACCCTGTCCCTACTAAAAATAAAAAAAATTAACTGGGCGTGGTGGAGTGCCCCTGTATTCCCAGCTACTCAGGAGGCTGAGGCAGGAGAATCACTTGAACCGGGAGGTAGAGGTTGCAGTGAGCCAAGATCGCACTGCTGCACTCCAGCCTGGGTGACGGAGTGAGACACCGTCTTTATAAAAAATAATAATAATAAATACAAAAATTAGTTGGCGTGGTGATGGGCATCTGTAATCCCAGCTACTCTGGGGGCTGAGGCAGGAGAATCTCTTGGACCCAGGAGGCTCAGGTTGCAGTGAGCTGAGATCTTGCCATTGCACTCCAACCTGGGTGACAGAGCAAGACTCTGCCTCGAAAATAAAGTAAATAAAGATAAAAATGACTTTTCTCTAAGACTGTAAAGGTGATTTTGATAATCTTGGTTTTTACTCTAGTCTTCTTTTATTGGTGCCATCGCCATTGGAGACTTGGTAAAGAGCACCTTGGGACCCAAAGGGATGGTAAGAAAAATAGAGAAGTTTTATGTTTTAATATTGTTTTAGAGCCTTTAGTGGAAATATATTACTAACAAACATTTTAAAATGCTTTTTAATCTTTAAAATGTTTAATTATAAAACTAAGACCAAATGTATTATCGTTAGTAAAAATTAAACTCCGCAGTATCACCATCCCTAATCCCATGCCCCTCCCCAATGACAAGTACTGTTATTTGCATATACAACTTCTAATACTGTTTGCTTTTATAGAAGTATGTGTACTTTATTATGTATTTTCTTATATATTCTCATGTAACAGATACTGTTTCATAAAACATAGATACTATTTACAAATACTTTTTTTGTAGCTTGCTCTTTTAAATTCTTTTCAGGCTAAGTAGATAATACAGCCTCCTCTTTAACAAATAGTATGTTGCACCTTAATTTTACAATTTAATTATGGCTGTATTGATAGTTTCTTTTCATTGTTTTTGCAGTTACAGTGCTGAAACAAACTAGTGTCTCCCTGTGCTTCTAGTGTTTCTGGGTTTCGTTACATGGTGTATGTATTGAAAACATTTGATGGATGGATACCACAAAATGGCCATCCGGAGTGTTTATACACTAGCATTGTATGAGAATACTGACTGATGCATGCATTCTTCAAGATGTACTTATATCTTAACTTGAACCAATTATGTTTCCTTTAGGACAAAATTCTTCTAAGCAGTGGACGAGATGCCTCTCTTATGGTAACCAATGATGGTGCCACTATTCTAAAAAACATTGGTGTTGACAATCCAGCAGCTAAAGTTTTGGTTGGTAAGTCTGAATATACTTTTCACCAACCTCATAATACTGTTTATTAACATTTTGAAGTAACTTTTAAAATAGGCTGTGTTGACCAACTGTACTATCAATCAGTTGATGTCCACTGCTTCTTAATTATCATCATTAAAATACAAGCTTCAGTTGTGCCATATATTGGTGGTAAAACTGTTGCGTTTTAGACCTCAGAGTTCTAAAGAATTTGTTGGGTGAGGAAGCTTGATAAGTTATGTTTAGATTGGAAGTGAGTATTTTTGAAGAATTTAGTGCTAAGAAGCAATTTTGAGTTAATAATATCTTTTTCTAGATATGTCAAGGGTTCAAGATGATGAAGTTGGTGATGGCACTACGTCTGTTACTGTTTTAGCAGCAGAATTATTAAGGGTAAGAGCAACCGAGCAACTCTTTTTTCCTACTGTGTTTTGAATATCAGACAATCGAGTCTTTATTTCATCTTTACTATTGAGTGCTTAATAATTTTTCGTTTGTAACTTTTATAACTTTATTAATAGGAAGCAGAATCTTTAATTGCAAAAAAGATTCATCCACAGACCATCATAGCGGGTTGGAGAGAAGCCACAAAGGCTGCAAGAGAGGCTCTGTTGAGTTCTGCAGTCGATCATGGGTTGGTATACCAGAGTACTACTGTTTTTTAAACATTTAGTGTTCTTTCATAACATGCTTAATGCAAGAAATCTAGAGAGTACTGAAAAGCATACACAAAGATCATCTTGCTGCCTCACCCCAGTCCAACAGTCAAACCTAGATCAGCCTCCAGAGATGACCACTAAAGTTTGGGTTTTTAGTCTTTTTGTATCTATAATCAAAATATGCAAATAAAGCAAACAGTATAATACTGTGTAGAGAATTTATTAGCCTCTTTTTAACCTAGTTAAATATTAAGCACATTTTTGGATATCAGTTTTCTATGTAGTATTGTAATAGAGTTACCCATTTGAGTATGTGGCTAGAATGACTATATTTACTTAACCTGTCTCTAGGGGGAGATTTGTGTATTCAACGATTTTTAGCTTTATAATAACAATGTGACATAGCCCACAAGTTTCTAAAGTGTAATTGTTGGGTCCAAAGGTAGGTGTGTGTGTTTTAAGGCAGGGTTCCCCACCCCCAAACCTGGGCTGCACAGCAGGTGAGCAGGAGGTGGAAAAATTGTCTTCCATGAAACCAGTCTCTGGTGCCAAAAAGACCGGGGACCACCGTTTTAAGGCACTTTCACATACTTGATGAAATAAGCCTCTGGAAAAAAATTACTGATTTACCCATCCATAGCTGTATAATAATGTTTGTTTTCTACCTTCTTTTGTTTGTTTATTTTTTTTTGAGACGGAGTCTTGTTGTTAGAGTTGCCCGGGATAGAGTGCAGTGGCATGATCTCGGCTCACCGCAACCTCTGCCTCCTAGGTTCAAGCGATTCTCTTGCCTCAGCTACTCAAGTAGCTGGGACTTTAGGCATGCGCCCAGCTGATTTTGCATTTTTAGTATAGATGGGGTTTCACCGTGTTTGGTCAGGCTGGTCTTGAACTGACCTCAGGTGATCCACCCTCCTCAGCCTCCCAAAGTACTGGGATTACAGGTATGAGCCACTGCACCCGGCTGTTTCTCATTCTTGCCAACATTAGATTTTTGTTTGCTTATGTGCCTCATCCGCTCTCCCCCAACCCCTTTTTTTTTTGGCATGTTGCCAGTTTGGTGGGGGAAAATATCCTTTAATTTGTGTTTCCTGGTTATTGCTGAGGTTTACTTCTTTTCACATAGCTTACAGACTTGACCAGTTAGGGTAAAATTATCTATTGATGTGAATATCTAGATAAATTTTGAAAAGTAAAGTAGGGTTAATATGTGTATTTGGTTGGTTTTATTTAGTTCCGATGAAGTTAAATTCCGTCAAGATTTAACGAATATTGCGGGCACCACGTTATCCTCAAAACTTCTTACTCATCACAAAGACCACTTTACTAAATTAGCAGTAGAAGCGGTTCTCAGACTGAAAGGCTCTGGCAACCTGGAGGCAATTCATATTATCAAGAAGCTAGGAGGAAGTTTGGCAGATTCCTATTTAGATGAAGGTACGTATGAATGTCAGATACAAGAAGCTTTGATTAGATGCCGAGGGCTGAATGCTGAGTGAATTCTGTTTTGGGACCAGTGGCACTTTATAAAGCCAGTGAACTTATCTTTAAGGACGTATCATATGTGCAACCATTTCTATCATTTTATTGACAGTGTAGTCTTCTTCCCACACTATTCCAGCATTGCCGATAGTCTCGAGTTTACTTAACTACAGTGAAGTTATTTGCACTCTGATAAAGAGGAAATACAGGCCGGGCGCGTTGGCTCACGCCTGTAATCCTAGCACTTTGGGAGGCCGAGGTGGGTGGATTACTTGAGGTCAGGAGTTCAAGACCAGCCTGGCCATCATGGTGAAACCCCATCTTTAAAAATAAATAAATAAATAAAAATTAAAAAAAAAAAAAGAGGAAATACAGTTTTCTTTTACTAGAAATCATCTATTCTCAAATAGTACTTTTACCAGGATTATATGTATTCTCCAGGAAGGGTCTGGGTCAAATCATTTTGTTAGTTGATCGCTGAGGATGACAGTTGACTCTTGAACAACATGGGTTTGAACTGTATAGGTTCACTCAACACAGATTTTTTTTTTTTTTTTTTTTTTTCAAGAGATGAAGTTCTCCATGTTGGTCAGGCTGGTCTTGAACTCCCAACTTCAGGTGATCCGCCCACCTCGGCCTCCCAAAGTGCTGGGATTACAGGCGTGAGCCACCACGCCCGGCTGATTTTTTTTTCAATAAGTATAGTCAGTCTTCGTATCTGTGGTTTGCACATGTGCAACCAAACGTGCATATGCAGTATTTGCAGGATTTGAAACCCATGTATATAGAGGGTCAACTTTTCAAATTTACTGGTTCCAGGGTCGGCCTGGGACTTGAGTATGTGTGGATTTTGGTGTATGTGGCCATCCTGGAACCAGTCCCCCTTGTTTGTATACTGGGGGATGACTAATTTTTTTTAAAAGAATTTAAAAAAATTCTTTAACAAATAATTATATATGTTTATAAGGCAAGAGGATCTAGTACTTAAAGAGTGATAAATGAATCAGGTACTGTTTTCTTAGTACATTTTGTTGATAGAGTGTAGTTTTCCAGATCATCTTCACATTGTATTTATTTCACAAAATGGCCTGTCAAAAAGTATAGGCATTCTCAGAGAAGAAAAAAAAAAAAGAATTAGATAGTGCTTTGCAACTTCTGCTTTTACCAGTAGTTTGGAGTCCTGGTTTTGCTCTATGTCATATGTCTTGATTTATTTTAAGAGAGTGTCATAATTCTGAAAATACTCCTGGTTGAGTTTATATATAAGAGGTGTATAGCATTTCTTTTTTTTTATTTTTGAGACAGAATCTGGCTCTGTCGCCTATGCATCAATGTGATCTCGGCTCACTGCAGCCTCTGCCTCCCGAGTTCATTCCTCCCTTGACCTCTTGAGTAGCTGGGATTACAGATGTATGCCACGCTTAACTAACTTTTTTGTATTTTTAGTAGAGGCAGGTTTTTGACATGTTGGCCAGGCTTGTCTCAAACTCCTGATCTAAGGTGATCCACCTGCCTCGGCCTCTCAAAGTACTGGGATTACAGGCATAAGCCACCATGCTGGGCTGCTGTGTAGTGTTTCTAATAGGGGCTAGTATAGGGAAGAAGCATTAAAACAAGAATAGTAGCACAAGTAGCACCATTCTTGAACATCTGCTGTGTACTAGGAATTGTAGTAGGAACTTGAGTCATTTAGTCATCATGATGATCTGGTGAGTGAGGATCAGGTGTACCTCAAAGTAGAAAACCCAAGATAATGGTGGATTTATAAGAGAAAAGTTTCTAACGTAACCAGAAAAGGCCTGGAAAGATAAGTGGGTGGTTCATATGATGGTTTGGTTCCAAAGCAAGAGGACTAGGCTGGCAACTAGCACCTCTGCCACTGGTTACATTCCTGTTTTATAAATTAGTATCTGTGGTTGGATAGTTTGTCCAAGGTTATATAACCAGCAGCAGGGGCATGATTGGGGTCAAGTTTATCTGACTCCATTGTCCATGGTTCCATTTTTACCACCAGCCTCAATACTTGAATATCTGATCCTTCAGTTTTTCTCTTGAGATGATTTTAAGCTAATAAAAGTGGACTTAACCTATTGTCTTTATATTGCAACCCATACAGATGTGTGTGTAGTATATATCTGAAACAAAAGTTCCAAAATGCTGTTTAATTTTACTGTCTGTGCTGTGCTCTCGTATTTTCTGTTTTACACATTATTTTTTGATTTTGTAGTAACTCTTCCAGTGGCATGCTTTGTACCAGGAATGTCCAAGGGAGAGAATACAATTATGGGTTCTTAGTTTCTGTCTCTGGTTGGGCCAGTAAAGCTCCTTCATCATCCCTCCTTTCTGCTTGTCACTAGAGAGAGAAACTAAAATCCATGGCTTTCAAGCTGCTGAAAAGCTAAAACAAAGCAAAACAGCAACAACAAAATAAGGCGGGTTGGACAAGCTTGCTTTTATGCCATCTAAGAGTTGGTAAATTGGGGGGCCGGGCGCGGTGGCTCACGCCTGTAATCCCAGCACTTTGGGAGGCCGAGGCGGGTGGATCACGAGGTCAAGAGATCGAGACCATCCTGGTCAACATGGTGGAACCCCGTCTCTACTAAAAGTACAAAAATTAGCTGGGCATGGTGGGACGTGCCTGTAGTCCCAGCTACTCGGGAGGCTGAGGCAGGAGAATTGCTTGAACCCAGGAGGCGGAGGTTGCGGTGAGCCGAGATCGTGCCATTGCACTCCAGCCTGGGTAACAAGAGCGAAACTCCGTCTCAAAAAAAAAAAAAAAAGAATTGGTAAATTGGACTTTAATAGCTTTAGCTTTTTTGAAATAGTAATAAGATAAAGCAGACAGCTTTATAAGTTTTACTAAGGCTGCTTTAAAGTATTAAATGTGATACCGTTCTTATATTTATTATAGGCTTTCTGTTGGATAAAAAAATTGGAGTAAATCAACCAAAACGAATTGAAAATGCTAAAATTCTTATTGCAAATACTGGTATGGATACAGACAAAATAAAGGTATGTAACTCGACTTCCTAAAAATTCAAATTACTGGCTTCCGTAAACTGAAGAATCAGTCACACTAAGAAGCTTGAAATATGTATGAATCTGTTGTATATATACACATGTATTCCTTTTTGATATATATGTTAGTAAAAATGTTGAAATATGCTATGGGACTCTTTCAAAGAGTAATGAAACTGATGCTCTTTTTATGCTTTTCCTTGTCTTAGATATTTGGTTCCCGGGTAAGAGTTGATTCTACAGCAAAGGTTGCAGAAATAGAACATGCAGAAAAGGAAAAAATGAAGGAAAAAGTTGAACGTATTCTTAAGCATGGAATAAATTGCTTCATTAACAGGTCTGTGTTTGCTTGCAAGAAAGGATTTTTTTTTTATGAAAATGTAAGGAATAGTTTACTTACATTGAATTAGTGATTTGTTACTTAGGAACTGCTATATATAACTTCACTTAAATTATGAATTTTCATAATCAGTAAATTCTCATTTATACACACGGTGGCCAGAGTTATGGGATCAATGTATACAGTTACTTTAATAAAGAGCACCTGTTTTCAGTGCTAGCATGGATGTATTAGTATTATAATTGATGAATTCCAATTATACAGGTAAGAAATGCAATCTTGTTCTAATGTAAAAATGTTTACATGTTTTTTAGTCTAACGTAGTTTACCTTGTAACAGTTTTGAGCATAATGTTTTCATGTATTTTATTTACAGGCAGCTAATTTATAATTATCCTGAACAGCTCTTTGGTGCTGCTGGTGTCATGGCTATTGAGCATGCAGATTTTGCAGGTGTGGAACGCCTAGCTCTTGTCACAGGTATGGAAAAAAGGTATTGTTTTCTAACGAACGCAGTAGTCGCTCTTGGATTTATTATTTGTTACTGTGTACAGTTTGCTGAGAAAACAAGTCTCTTTAAGGAGTTAGAATTTCAGCAGTTATTCTGAAATCTAATTTATACTCTTCAATACCTTTAATTTAGATACATTATATTTACTGTACCAAATTATATGCCACATTTGCCATAGGTACAGAATTTTTTCATTGTGTCATTGTTTTAAAGGTAGATTTTTGGCTGGGTGCAGTGGCTCATGCCTGTAATCCCAGCACTTTGGGAGGCTAAGGCAGGCAGATCACTTGAGCTCAGGAGTTTGAAACCAACCTGGGCAACATGGTGAAACCCGTCCCTACCAAAAAAAAAAAAAAAATTAGCCAGATGTGGTGGCGAGCACTATGAGCGCAGCCGCTTGGGAGGCTGAAGCATGAGAATTGCTTGAGCCCGGGAGGTGGATGTTGCAGTGAGCTGAGATCATGCCACTGTGCTCCAGCCTTGGCAACAGAGTGAGACCCTGTCTTAAAAAAAAAATTTTTTTTTCCTCTCACAAACCTGTAAGACCACTGTTAAAATCTGAACAAACTAGAGCTTTAAAAAGAAGTCATAAGTCTCCTTACCTTTATCTAGTTTGTTAATTTATTTTTATTGCCAAGTAGTTGAGTGCTTTGTGTCATGTGTTGTAGTAAAAATAATAACCTTTTTTTTTTTTTTTTTTTTTTAAGACGAGGTTTCACCATGTTGGTTAGGCTGGTCTTGAACTCCTGACCTCGGGTGATCCACCCGCCTTGGCCTCCAAAGTGCTTGGATTACAGGCGTGAGCCACTATGCCCGGCCAAAGTAATAACCTTTATTGAATACTTACTGTATGCTGGAGAGTGGGTCGACTACTGAAACATTGCTTTTGTTAATTTTTAAAAATTTCTGAAAGCAATGAATGTTAGAATAAGTGAAAACAGCCAACATTGTATAATGAAAGTTAGTATAACTTAATACCTTTAATAGTAAGTGTGAATGATACAATCCTAGTTGTGTCAAATAGAAATTGTGTTTATAAATCAGATGTATCTGTTTACATCAAAATTACATAACGGTGCAGGCTGATTGCAGTGGCTCATGCTTGTAATCCCAGTGCTTTGGGAGGCCAAGGCAGGAAGATCACTTGAAGCCAAGAATTTAAGACCAGCCTGGGTAACATAGTAAGACTCCCTCTATGAAATATTAGCCAGGTGTAGTGGCATATGCCTGTAGTCCTAGCTACTTGGGAGGTTGAGGCAGGAGGATCTCTTTAGCCCAGGAGTTCAAGGCTGCAGTGAGCTACGATCCCATCACTCCATCCTTAGTGACTGAGCAACACCCTGTCTCTTAAAAAAAGAAAAGTGTAACTTGTTGCTCTTTATTCTGGTAATGGTTTAAACAAATTTGTTTTATTACATTTTTATAGTTTGAGGGGGTATAAGTATAGTTTTGTTAATGGTTTTCATAGTAAACTCTAAGTAGCCCTAGAAAACTAAGTTTAACAGATTTTTCCAGATTTTAGGTCCTTGAAAATGAATGAATAGCTTGGAAAGTTGGTTTGGGAATGGGAGTTAAGGAGACCTGGAGACCTGTGTTATGAGCTGTGAAGTCAGTAAGGCTGTCATACTGTTTGGAACGGCCATGAATATTAGAAGAAATTAAAGTGTACTAACATTTGAAGAGTGGACTTGGTCTCATCTCAGAATCATCTCTTAAGACTTTTTTTTTTTTTAATTTTTTTTTTTTATAATTTGAGAAGCATAGTATTCCTCTGACCAAGAGACATTTTCCTTTAATTACTTGAAGTGGGTTTGCCTCCTTTAAAGTTCTTTAGGAGCTGTTGCATACTTGATGCTTTAAGGTGACACATAAAATTTAAGATGCTCATGTTTATGTAATATTTTAGTGCCATAAAATGAAGATGTAAGAAATAAAGGGTAATAATATATTAATGGGATAAACATATCACAAGGATTTGACATATGAAATTGCTGTATGTACCCAGAATGTTTATTAAGTACACAAACTATTGGCTATGAAGTTGACCACATAGTGACTCCCATCCTTAAAAGCTCAGTATTTGTCAAGTTGTATGATGACATTGGTTCTTGCAAGTGTCATTAAATAAGTGTCTTGTGTTGGGCATGGTGGCATGTGCCTGTAGTCTGATCTGTTCAGGCGGCTGAGGCAGAAAGATTGCTTGAGCCCAGAAGGTTGGAGCTGTAGTGTGCTATGATGGTGTCTAGTCAACAGTCATTGCACTCCAGTCTAGGCAACATAGCAAGACACTCTCTTTAAAAAGAAAGAAAAAAAAAGTCCTAAGACCAGAGTCTTTATAAATTTATTGTAAAATAAATAATAGAGCATTGGCAGATTTATCAGTAAGGAATAAGATAGAAGAGTTGATTGATAATATATGGAATCCACATTATGAAATGAGTAGTCAGCTAGAGAAAAGTATTTTGACATGGAAACCTAACTTTTGCTTAGTTAGGAAGTAGAGAATGAAATGGCTGACCTGTTTAGTTTACAGCATGGAAGATGGAGGGAAAATAGGAATATACATGAGACATAAGGATTATAATTAATTTGTTCTTACTGAATTTGCTCTGGGAAATTCTTAGTATGCTTTTTTTTTTTTTTAAAGGCCTTACGATGTTTCAGTTGTGATAATTAGATCAGGTGCTTATTATTTTAAGCAGTTCATGAAGTGTATAGTGGTTGACACAGGACAAATATTTTCATGTCTTGTGCTGGGAATTGTATCATGAGGGCTTAGTCTTAGGATTGGATTCAGAAGAGAATCTGAATTTAAACTCAAAGTAACTGCTTTAAGACTCAGTTTAACTTTTGGGAGGTAGTTGTATTGTATAGTATGTGCTTATAGATCTGAAGCCAGACTGCTTGAGTTTGAACCGCAACTTTTTATATTCATCCTAGTTAGGTAACTTTGGGTAGGAAAGTAAACCTCTTGGCCTCATTTTTATCATGTGTAAAATGGGATAATGAACCTATCTAAGGATTGTTGTAAAGATTAAATAGTCCATATGAAGTACTTAAAAAGACTGCCTGGCATATAATAAGCAATCAGTTTTTAAAATGTTAAGATACACATTATCTATCATTATCCATTACTGCTTATTAGAAAAGAGGAATTTTCAGCCTGCTGTGCATTGAACTAATAAATGTTTATGTTTATAGGTGGTGAAATTGCCTCTACCTTTGATCACCCAGAACTGGTAAAGCTCGGAAGTTGCAAACTTATTGAGGAAGTCATGATTGGAGAAGACAAACTCATTCACTTTTCTGGGGTTGCCCTTGGTGAGTGATTATGTAGATCCTGGTGAAGGTTTTTAAATTCTTGCTAGGCTCTGTTAAGTAAAGGTTATTGTAGTTACTAGAATAGCACATGTTACAAGTCTTAACTCTTCAGAAACATGATACATGTTTTGTTTCAGTCTCTTGAGGTCAACCTCATCTTTACTGTGTCTGTGAACAGTGAGTATTCAACATAGATAACTTAGAACCATTATGAACCTTGATTGTTAGAGAATGTATAATACAGGAAGACCCAATAATATAACCAACACCTGCATAAATAATAGAAGGCAAACTTTTTATCCCTAAGTGTCCCTATGACTTTTAATTTTAGGTGAGGCTTGTACCATCGTTTTGCGTGGTGCCACTCAACAAATTTTAGATGAAGCTGAAAGATCTTTGCATGACGCTCTTTGTGTTCTTGCACAAACTGTAAAGGACTCTAGAACAGTTTATGGAGGAGGTAAGCATTTGAAAAATATTGAACATATTTCTTAAAGTACAACTTAAGTCATAAGTGGTTTTAATGGTTCTTATAGAAACTTTATATTGCCTTTGCACTGTATTTAAAATGCTTGGCATATCTTAAGGAAAGTCAGTAATTCAGTATCTCTGAGACAGCATTACAATATTTTATTGGAATTTTAATCTGTAGGCTGTTCGGAGATGTTGATGGCTCATGCTGTGACACAGCTTGCCAATAGAACACCAGGCAAAGAAGCTGTTGCAATGGAGTCTTATGCTAAAGCACTGAGAATGGTAAGTTAATAAAAATAAGAGATCTGAACTTAAATTTTGTGGTTATTGATAGTTTTAAAATGAGTAGAAAATGAACTGGTTAATACTGCTTTTAAATTTGTTTCTGGAGTTTCTCCTCTTCGTGAGCAGTAATTAAAAGGAAACAGATTTTCCATTATTTCTAAATGTGTAGTTTAAAAAAGCCATCCTTTTAGTAAGGAGTAAATTAGTGGTTCTTACAGTAGGGTGAGTAGTTACTTGTTTTCTTCATTTCACAGTTGCCAACCATCATAGCTGACAATGCAGGCTATGACAGTGCAGACCTAGTGGCACAGCTCAGAGCTGCTCACAGTGAAGGCAATACTACTGCTGGACTGGGTAAGCAATCAAGGGGAACTTTGTGGCCATTGCTAAAAATAACTCCTCTCACTAAGCTTTTTTTTTTTTATTTTGGAACATAAAGAGTTATCATGATAACCATGTATAAGACTCTTCCTGGCCTTTGTCCTTGTAACCATTACATGTGCTGGGAAAATGTGTGACTTTATATCATTGACACTTCCCAAACTTTGTTATTCCATAAGAGGTATAAAACTGGTTAGAAGAGTTGTAACTATTTGGTGTATAATAACTATAGGATTTAAATATAAACAGTACTTATATTTTGAAAAATAACATAAACTACTGTGTTGCTTATACAATCAGTGTTAACTGCTAATTTCACAGTAAACTTATTGTGAGGTAATCTTTTTTTTTTTTAATTGCATTTTAGGTTTTGGGGTACATGTGAAAAACATGCAAAATTGCTGCCTAGGTACACATGGCAGTGTGATTTGCTGCCTTCCTCCCCATCACCTATATCTGGCATTTCTCCCCATGCTATCTCTCCCCAACCTCCCACCTGCCGCTGTCCCTCCCCTGTTTACCCCCAACAGACCCCAGTGTGTGATGCTCCCCTCCCTGTGTCCATATATTCTCATTGGTCAACACCTGCCTGTGAGTGCGAACATGTGGTGTTTGATTTTCTGTTCTCGTATCAGTTTGCTGAGAATGATGGTTTCCAAGTTCATCCATGTCCCTACAAAGGACACAAACTCATCGTTTTTGATGGCTGCATAATATTCCATGGTGTATATGTGCCACATTTTCCCTGTCCAGTCTGTCATCCATGGGCATTTGGGTTGGTTCCAGGTCTTTGCTATTGTAAACAGTGCTGCAGTGAACATTGGTGTGCATGTGTCCTTATAGTAGAATGATATATAATCCTTTGGATATATATCCAGTAATGGGATTGCTGGGTCAAATGGAATTTCTATTTCTAGGTCGTTGAGGAATCGCCACACTGTCTTCCACAATGGTTGAACTAATTTACACTCCCACCAACAGTGTAAAAGTGTTCTTTTTCTCCCCATCCTCTCCAGCATCTGTTGTCACCAGATTTTTTAATGATCGCCATTCTACCTGGCGTGAGATGGTATCTCAATGTAGTTTTGATTTGCATTTCTCTGATGACCAGTGATGATGAGCATTTTTTCATATGTTTGTTGGCCTCGTGTATGTCTTCTTTTGTAGAGTGCGTGTTCATGTCCTTTGCCCACTTTTGAATGGGCTTGTTTTTTTCTTGTAAATCTGTTTTAGTTCTTTGTAGATTCTGGATATCAGCCCTTTGTCAGATGGGTAGACTGCAAAAATTTTTTCCCATTCTTTTGGTTGCCAGTTCACTCTAATGACTGTTTCTTTTGCTGTGCAGAAGCTGTGGAGTTTGATTAGGTCCCATTTGTCTATTTTGGCTTTTGTTGCCAGTGCTTTTGGTGTTTTGGTCATGAAGTCCTTGCCTACGCCTATGTCCTGCATGGTTTTGCCTAGATTTTCTTCTAGGGTTTTTATGGTGTTAGGTCTTATGTTTAAGTCTTTAATCTGTCTGGAGTTAATTTTAGTGTAAGGTGTCAGGAAGGGGTCCAGTTTCTGCTTTCTGCACACGGCTAGCCCATTTTCCCAGCACCATTTTTTAAACAGGGAATCTTTCCCCATTGCTTGTTTTTGTCAGGTTTGTCAAAGATTGGATGGTTGTAGATGTCTGGTGTTGCCTCAGAGGCCTCTGTTCTGTTCCATTGGTCTATGTCTCTGTTTTGGTACCAGTACTATGTACGCTGTTTTGATTACTGTAGCCTTGTAGTATAGTTTGAAGTCCAGGAGTATGATGCCTCTTGCTTTGTTCTTTTTGCTTGGGATTGACTTGGCTATGCGGGCTCTCTTTGATTCCATATGAAGTTTAAGGTGGTTTTTTTCCAGTTCTGTGAAGAAGGTCATTGGTAGCTTGATGGGGATAGCATTGACTCTGTAAATTACTTTGGGCAGTATGGCCATTTTCACAATATTGATTCTTCCTAACTGTGAACATGGAATGTTTCTTCATGTTTGTGTCCTCTCTTATTTCGTTGAGCAGTGGTTTGTAGTTCTTCTTGAAGAGGTCCTTTATGTTCCTTGTTAGTTGTATTCCTAGGCATTTTATTCTCTCTGTAGCAATTGTGAATGGCAGTTCGTTCTTGATGTGGCTCTCTTTAAGTCTGTTATTGGTGAATAGGAATGCTTGTGATTTTTGCACATTGATTTTGTATCCTGAGACTTTGCTGAAGTTGCTTATCAGTTTCAGGAGATTTTGGGCTGAGACGATGGGGTCTTCTAGATACACAGTCATGTCGTCTGCAAATAGAGACAATTTGACTTCTCCTTACTTATTTGAATACCCTTTATTTCTTTTTCTTGCCTGATAGCTCTGGCTAGAACTTCCAGTACTATATTGAATAGGAGTGGTGAGAGCGGACATCCTTGTCTAGTGCCAGATTTCAAAGGGAATGCTTCCAGTTTTTGCCCAATCAGTATGATATTGGCTGTTGGTTTGTCGTAAATAGCTTTTATTGTTTTGAGATATGTTCCGTCAATACCTAGTTTATTGAGAGTTTTTAGCATAAAGGGCTGTTGAATTTTGTCAAAGGCCTTCTCTGCATCAATTGAGATAATCATGTGGTTTTTGTCTTGGGTTCTGTTTATGTGGTGGATTATGTTTATAAACTTGTGTATGTTGAACCAGCCTTGCATCCCCGGGATGAAGCCTACTTGATCATGGTGGATAAGCTTTTTGATGTGCTGTTGCAATCGGTTTGCCAGTATTTTATTGAAGATTTTTGCATCTATGTTCATCATGGATATGGGCCTGAAGTTTTCTTTTCTTGCTAAGTCTCTGCCAGGTTTTGGTATCAGGATGATGTTGGTCTCATAAAATGATTTGGGAAGGATTCCCTCTTTCTGGATTGTTTGGAATAGTTTCAGAAGGAATGGTACCAGCTCCTCTTTGTATGTCTGGTAGAATTTGGCTATGAACTCATCTGGACCTGGGCTTTTTTTGGGTGGTAGGCTGTTTATTGCTGCCTCAACTTCAGACCTTGTTATTGGTCTATTCAGGGTTTCGACTTCTTCCTGGTTTAGGCTTGGGAGGATGCAAGTGTCCAGGAATTTATCCATTTCTTCCAGGTTTACTACTTTATGTGCATAGAGTTGTTTGTAATAATCTCTGATGATGGTTTGAATTTCTGTGGAATCTGTGGTGATATCCCTTTTATCGTTTTTTATTGCATCTATTTGATTATTCTCTCTTTTCTTTTTTATTAATCTGGCTAGTGGTCTATTTTGTTGACCTTTTTGAAAAATCATCTCCTGGATTTATTGATTTTTTGAAGGGTTTTTTATGTCTCTATCTCCTTCAGTTCTGCTCTGATCTTAGTTATTTCTTGTCTTCTGCTAGGTTTTGAGTTCTTTTGATCTTGCTCCTCTAGCTCTTTCAATTTTGACGATAGGGT